>JAJEJO010005309.1:663756-850015 GCA_020662805.1 Glaucomys volans | reverse complement strand
AAAGAAAGAAAGAAAGAAAGAAAGAAAGAAAGAAAGAAAGAAAGAAAAAGAAAAGAAACATAAACATAATCCCCAATGCAACAGTGTTGAGAGATAGAACCTTTAGTTGATGATTAGATCATGAGGGCTCTGCTCTCTTAAATAGATTAATGCTGTTATCTCAGGAATGGGTTCATTCTGGTGGGAATGAATCCTTATAAAGAATGAGCTCAACACCCTTCAATCTTGCTCTCTCGTGTGTATTCTCTTGTCTTGCTACCTTCTGCCATGGAATAATGCAGAATGAAGGCCCTCACTAGATGCAGGTTTCTTGACCTAGGACTTCTGAACCTTCAGAACTGTCAGAAATAATCTCTTTAATATACAAGTTACCTAGTGTCTGGTATTCTGTTAAGGCAGCACAAAATAGAATAAGACTTTGTAGTCACTCTCTGTTTCCTGGTTGCATGTTCTGAGCTGCTTTTCTCCACTACGTCCTTCTGCTATAATGTTCTGCCTCACTTAGGCCCAGAGCTATGGAGTAAGCCAACCATGAACTGAAATTCTGAAACCATAAGCCAAAATAAACTTTTTCCTCCTTTAAGTTGTCCTTGCCAGGTCTCTTAGTCATAGTGATAAAAAGCTAACTGAAACAGAAATTGGTACTGAGGTCAGCTGCTAACTTGACCATGGGGTTCAGATGACTTTGGAGATAGTTTGGAGATAGTTATGGGGGAAGAATTTTTGAAAAGTTTAAAGACGCAGGCTGGTAGAGTTTTAGAATATTCTAATTGGAGCTTAATGATCAATTCTGATCAAAGCTCCAAAGACCAGAATGCCAATAGAACTGTGGACAGTAAGGACTGTGTTCATGAGGTATCAGTGGAGAAGGAGGACTTCACTGAAAATTAGACTAGAGGCCATTCATGTTTCATTCTAGCAAAGAAGTTGTCTATATTTTGCCCATGTCCTGAGACTTTCTGTGAGTCTGAATTTAAAGGCAATGGACTAATTAATCTGCCAGAATAAATTTCAAGGCAGCCTAACATTTGGGGGTGGCATGGATTTTTCTGGTGACTTTTTGCCAAGTTTACTGTGATAGTAAGAACAGAAAGAAGAGCAGAAAGATTTGAAAGACTTGCAGTTTGGCCAGAAAAGTGCAAGTAAAACTGGGGCTAATGAAGTTGTGGTTGTTAAAGAGATTATAGCCACTAAAGAGATACTAAGTATTTTATTCAGAAACAGTAGGAAAAAATAACTTGAGGGCATCTTGGGAATTGGCAAGACCAAATCCATCTCAGGCTCAAGGGCATAAAAGTAAAAATTCCTTTGAGAAAGACCATGGGGGTACCTTGCTTGCGTGGAAAAGGGAAAGTAGTGTAAGAAGTTATTTTGTTATGCTCTGTCACCAGGGCACTCAAAAGCTGCTGCAGTTGTGGCCCCAGGATGCTCAGATAATGCTGAAGATGGCATAAGACCTTGGTTTCAATCACATGGTGCTGTTTCTGCAAAAATGCAGGAATGCTAAAGTTAGGGAGTCATGGAGGTTTCCACCAAGATTTCAAAGGAGAGCATGGCAGGCTAGGAAAAGTGTAGCAGGGTTGGAATCCCTGCAGATAACCCCAGAGAGGGCAACATGTGAAGATAGAAGTAGGAAGCCTAAGCTGTAATGGAGACCCCTGAGATTCAGAGATACCAGTAACATGGAATATCTACCATGGAAAGCTGCAGGAATTGAGCAGAGATAGGCCAAGAAAGAGGCCATGTGGGCTACAACCAGCAAGGCCACAGGGGTTAGCTACATAAGCCCTTTTGAGGTGACATCACAATGACATGTACTCCAGATGCTGGACATAGAACTACAAGACTTGCTTGTCCTGTGGAACTTTGGTCTTGCTTTGGTCCCATCCCATGTTTTATGTTGCTATTTCTCCTTGTGGAATGGAAATGTTATTCTGCCGTAATATATTGGATGTATGTAACTTGCTTTTGATCACAACTCACAGTGAAGAGTTTGCCTTGAATCTCAGATGAGATTTTGGACTTTAACTTTTGACTCTTAGGAATTTACTAACTATATTTTGCATTGTGAGATGGGCATGAGTTTCGGGGGGACAGGGGAAGAATCTTATGGTTTAGATATGAGGTGACCCTAAAAGGTCATGCATGAGGCAATACAAGAATGTTCACAGATGAAATGATTAGACTATGAGAGCTATTATCCAAACAGTGAGTTTACCCACTGATACAGATTACTTGGTGGTAACTGTAGGCAGAAGGATGTGACGGCAGGAAGCAGGTTACTGGAGACGTGCCTTTGGGTTGATATTTTTTTCTCAGGTGAATGAAGTCCTCTCTCTGCTTCCTATTGCCATGTCTTAAGCTGCTTTCCTCTGCCATGCCCTTCCACCCTGATGTTCAGCCTCACCTCAGGCTCAGAACTATGGAGCTGGCCCACCATCCTCTGAACCTCTGAAACTGTGAGCCAAATTAAACTTTTTCTCTTCTAAAAATAAAAATAAAAAAGTCTTCATAGTCAATTACTCCTTCCCGTGCTTTTTAGGCCCATATGTCCTAATGGCAACCTGCTTATATGTTATGTGTGTAGAGTCTCTTTATGGCTCTCTTTCTTCAGTTACCCCCATCTGAGCATTCCATCTCTTCCCTGCTGGAACCCTGACATGAACAGTGAGGACAGAAAGGAGGGGAGAGAGTTGAGAGTCCTGAGGAGGTAGAATTGAAAGGTCTTGATAACCAACTAGTGAAGGGTAATGAGGAAGGGGAATTCATAAAGTATATAAAGGTCTTTAGCTTGGTCTACTGGGAGGATGAAGATGTGTAACAGGAAGAAGGTAGGATTAAAGATTCAGTTTGACCATATTGAGTATGAAGTATCTGTGGGAAATTGTAGGGAGATGCTCAGGAGAACTGGAAATGTGGGTTTAGGGTTAGGAGAGGTCATACCTGGAGTCACTGATCTGAGACTTTTTTGAGTTGCATGGTAGTTGAAGCCACAGGAGCTGATGAACTCTCTGAGGAACAGTGGGAAAAGAACTAAACTTCTTTCCAGTTGAGGAATGAAAGGGAGATGAGGCAGGGAGATACCTAGCTGGACTCCTGGTAAGTTGGTGTCATCACAGGTACATAAGGACATGCCCCTAAGGGACTGGAATACCATTTAGGGTGATTGTCATGGGGATGATGTAACCTGCTCATTGTTAGTGCAGGTATGGTCAAGCAATGGCATCTTCTGAGCAGACACAGGAGTGAGACAGAGGGCAATAGGCCTATCACAGGGGGTCACCAGCTACCAAGGAACATGGGAGCAGGAAGGCTAACTAGTATATTTTTGGGGCTGATGTGTCAAATATTTACTGCTTTGGTTAACTGTTTCAAATACAAAAACTTTATTATTTCAAAGTACTATAGCTTTAAATAGGATCCCATTATATGGTTCAACAGAAAAGCAGGAAATTCATCAAAAGGAATAAATGACAATGGGAAATAGAATCATTCATGTGGAAAAACTTTGAGCACAATGTTGGTCCTGTGTTATAAATGAACAAGAAGACTAAAGAAGGAGAGCGTAATCACGATTTCAACTGAGGTTTCGGAATTACCCTTTGTCTTTGCAATGTAAAGGGCAGAATACACGCTTCTGAATTTTATTGCTAACCACAGGGAAGTGAGAGGGGGCAAAGCCGTGACTCTTAACCTTTGGGGGATACTCATGAAAAAAGGATATGGATTCCTTTCTCATTAAAATGAATGCAAACATGCTCACACAACCACATACAATATCATTTACAATTGTGGAAGTGCTGAAAGGTACCTGTCTTGTTAATAATTTTACCACCAATGCCAGACACACAGTAGATGCTGAAGAAATATTAATTAAGTGATTGAATAAATAAATGAGTGAGGCAGTACATTTATACAATCATGGTCAAACGGCAGACATCATGGCTCAAAGTGAATAAGCTATTAATATGATTAATTTATCATAGTTGTTCTCAACCTGAGCTATACATTATCATTTTCTGGGGAGAGAGCTCTAAAAAATATTGATGACTGGGCTCTACCCCATTACAACTGAATGAGAATCTGAGAGCTGGGTCCTGAGCATCAGTCTTGTTTAAAATCTCTTCAGATGATTTCTAATGAAAGCAGCAGGTTGAAAGATACAGCATTTGGTAGAGAGACAGGATATGAAGGCATGTGTACAACAACCAAGACTTTAGGGAGGAAATCAGGAACTACAATAAAATGATTATCTCTTCCAATTCCATAGCATATTACATATCACTTTCATATGCCTAGTCTCATTCATACCCCCCAACGATACCTAGATAGTTAAGCCAAGACATGTTGGTGAGTCTCCTCAGATCAAACCCAGGTCTGTCTGATACAAACACACATCATCTGAGTTGAATATGCTGTTCTTTTAGTGTTGCAAAACTGCTTGAGAGGATCAGAACAGGGTCCCATCCCCAGAGAGCCAGACTCAAAAGGTCTGGAGTGGGGTCTGAGAATCTGAAATTTCACAAGTACTGTTAGTGATTTCCTTGCAAGGCCAGGTCTAGGGCATTAGTTGTAAATTGGGGCTGGAGTGGAGGTAGGGAGTGGTATGTCAGTCAGAATTACCTGGGGGAAATTTTCCAAAATGCACGTACATCCCAGAACTAGGGAATCAGAATGCAGGGGTGTTGAGGGTGAAGTTATAGAAAATGCTTGATCCCAATGCCACTTTCACCTTAGCTGAGAACCAACATCATGGGACACTTTTTGGAGTCAGCCAGGTTTTTCTGGGGCCTCTGCTACAGTGGTGATCTGTGATTAGCTAGACACAAGCTCTGGGGGCCCTGGGCACAGACTGGCAGGGAGGGCAGGCATGGGGGGTGATTAGATACTGAAAGTAGGTGGGAGGGTGCTCAGGACAGGTGGAGATGACAAAAACAAGTTTTGCTCACTTCGAAATTTGGCCTGGGTTTGACTCTGATGCGGAGTAACTGAAGCCAAGTTCAGAGGGGTAAAAACAGCAGTTTCCAAATCACTTCTGTTTCCCCTTACCAGGCACATATGTCAATCCTGAAAGTCCCAGGTGCCCACCTCTGCTGTGCTTGGCATATGAAAACAATGAGTGAAACCACAGCAGAAATGACTCTCACAAGGATGCTGGCAGCAGTTTTGAAAGAGTGGTCTTACTGGGTCAATGGAAATAATCAGTGGGGTTGTCTGGGTTTAGGCATCAAAAGACAGAGGGGTCTCGCAGTCTGTTGAGGGAGCATAGGACTGCACTCCTTGGAGCAGGGAATAGATAACTCCTTGGTTAATTTATTACACCACTTAATCATTCCCCTTAGAAATGGAAGGCACTTCTGTGCAGGTTGGCTGCCATTTTTCGCCTCATTCTGTTTTACCCTCTTTGGACTCTAGACTTTGCAGGTCTACTCTGATTTCTGTCATTTTACATTTGGTTGTGTGTTCTGGCATTGACCCCCTCCTGTGATCATGAGCCACTATTTTTACTGTTCAGTACAGAATTTAGGATCACCTGCAAGGAGGCCTCTATGCAGGACTTGGATAGAAGAAAGAGTCAGAGTCATGATTCAAAGACATTGAAGGGATTTTTCCCAGTTATCCTTTGGAGATTACTGATAAGCCAGCAGCAAGCACTGAGATGAAGAAAGAGAGGGTAGTTTTTGTGTGTGTGTGTGTGAGAGAGAGACAGAGAGACAGCAAGGCAGAGAATCAGAGAAGGGTGGAGGATATCCTACTTGTTCTGTCATACCTTGTTTGCTTATATCCACATCAGGCCTTGTACCTGTGATAATTCCATCCTTCACGTTCAACCTGCTCAGAAAATCTTTAACATTGTTTTACACCATATAAACTAGATATGGGCCCACTGGTCAATCTCTCACCTGAACTGCCCAGTGGAGAGCTGTTTTGAAGTCCTTATCCACAAGGGTGGGGTCTGCCCCCTTCTTCAACAGCATTTGGGTGTGCTGAGGTCGGTTGTGGAAAGCCGCCCAGTGGAGAGGTGTCATTCCCTATAAAACAACAATCAGAGGTGGGTAGAGATGAGCGTAAGCTCCCAGGAAGGAAACCAGGGCTCACTCTTTCTCCCCACGCTGAGCACATGGTCTGGTTACTGCTTGTTCATTCATTTGTTATTTGTTGAATTATTTGTTAGATAATTCACTTAACAGATATTTGTTGAGCTTCTGCTTTTTGCCAGGCAAATAGGTATAAAGGATACAGAAGTGAGTAAGATAAACAGACCTTACCCTCATGGGAGTTACATTCTGGTCAAGAAAGACAATAAATGCATGCAAATAAACCAGAGGATTTTCTAGAATGGTAAATGCTGTTAAGTGTGCACAGGGTTCTGTGTTAGAGATTAAACAAAGGAGTCAAGTCCTAAGTAGACTTCTGTGAAAAGAATTGGAGGGAGAAGACAGCCAGCACCAAGCTACAGAGGCAGAGAGTGTGTTCAAGGAAGTCCCCTGAGACTGAGTCATGCTAGAATGCTAACCCCCACCACAAGGGCAGGGATGTTGTCTGACTGCTGTGTTTGCAGAGACTAGAATAGAGACTGTGCACAGCTGTTGAATGAATGAATGAATGAATGAATGAATGGAGTAGGAGACAGGAGAATGACACAAGATGAAGTTGGAGAGAGAGGCAGGGGCTGATCCTGGAAAGTGTAGAGGGTAGGTACTGATGCTATCTAAACCATTTGGATTTAATTCTAAATTCAATGGAAAGACAGTGGAGGATTAAAAGCAGATGTTGGTATGATCCTATTTATACTGTTGTAAAGGAATCACTCTTTGGAAGCTAGGAGAGTCCATCTGGTGAACCTCAGCTTCTTTCACAATTTCATATAGTTAAGGCATAACTTAATGGTAATGAGTTTATGCTGGAAAATTGTGGTCCAAAAGAACCTGAATGATTTGAGAGTGTACTCTGATAGACTTATCTCCTTCCCCACTCTTCACAATTATATAAAATGTATCCAAAATTAATTGAGTTTAAGATGCCCTTAAAAGGAAGCAAAGGGCCTAGACACATTTTTTTCTTTTTCTTTTGTAAAATACATTTTTAGTTGGCAATGGACTTTTATTTTATTTATTTATATGCAGTGCTGAGAATTGAAATCAGTGCCATGACCCCAACCCGAGGACACAGACACTTTTGAAGCTTCTCTTTTTATAGTCATCCTGCAGGATACAGATATGAGACATTGCCTTGGCCTTCTTTGCTCCATCCAGGATAAGCTGAATGGAGAAGACAGACCTTACCTACTTAGGAATGTACTAATAGCCCAGAGCTAGTATTTATTGACCCAGAGACCTTTCTGAGTTCTTATATATATTATCTCACTTAACCCTCCAAACCCTCTCTGTGTTGTGGTGAGGTCTACTCTGTGTTCACCAAATTCTATTTCTTCTTCTTCCAAGGCACATAGTCAGACTACATTGCAAGGTTCCTGCAGACAGGGGCAGTCATGTGACTGAGTCCTGATCATCAAAATAGAGATAGAAGGGAGGAAAACCCTACAGCTTGGCCCAGAAAAGAGACCATGTATTCCTCCCCATCTCTTCTTCTCTTTATTCATCCAACAACTGAATGCAGAGAAAGACAAGGCTCTAGAAGATGATGGAACCATGTAACTGAAGAGTCAGAGTCCCTGACTGATGAGGGCAAATAGGTTCATCCTGCCAACTAGTTTTGGTCCATAATGCAAGCAAGAAATAAGTTTTTCTTGTGTCAGGCCACTGAGATTTTGAGTTGCCATTGCAGATAGTCAACTCTGACAGGTGCAATTGTCCTCATTTTATAGAAGAGGAAACAACTCTAGAGAAGTTCCCAAGTCCGTGAGTAAGCACGGAACTGAATGTAGATTTTGAGGTTTGTGGGGCCCTGGGATTAGAATGTTAAATCCCCTCAACAAGTTCCATATTTTAAATCCTTAAATTATGGTGCACTTTCAGGTTTCAAGTTTCAAATGTCATATAATACTGAGCCTCCAGAAATATTCTTGAGGCTATGTTAAAAAATTGGTTCCATATGGAAAAGAATGCTGTGGAATGTCTTGCTTTTATTCCAACAGCTGAAATTTTACTTGGGTAATGCCGAATAACTCACTGCATTTTAATGGGTCCTCTTCATTTTCAACGGAGCTCACTGGAATTTGAACTTGAGAGAATCAGATTCTTTTTTATTTTGTATGGTTCACTCCTTTCCTAGTTCTGAGTTCCATTTGCTTCAGAGTCACTAGATTCATCATTAAGTGCCAACAATATTCAGGATTAAAGACATTGAGTCAATTTTCAAATCATGAGATCTGGGCCCTTGTCTGCCTGTCTAAATCCCTAGAGTTTAGGACAGTGCCAGGCAGGTTGTAAAAGCTGTAAATACTACTTATTAAATGGATGAATGACTTCTCACTGTTCATGATTGGATTTCTTGTTTTTGTAAAATTTGGCTTTGCTTTTTTGTAATCATACACTCTGAGGAAAAGGCAAAACATGACCTCTCCTTTATAGCAAATGAATTGGTCTAATGTGGTACCAACTTATTAGTCTACACTCAGAATTTTTTGGACAAGTAACCTTGTCCTTTGTCCTACTGTCAAAGGTGAGGTAGAGAGCAATGACTATATTCAGAGATACAACTCAGGGATGTGGGAATTCAGTATGAAAATGCAGTTGTGAATTAAATTGTGTTTGTGTAGTCACCTAAACACAATTGCTAGACTTTTTGGAGTTATTATCTTAAGAAACAACAAAACTCCTTCAAATACCAGTTCTTGCATGTTTTGGTAAAGGAAAAGATTGAGAAAACTACTACTATTTTTGATACATCAACTTGGTGCCAAGAACTTTATATACCTTATCTCATTGAATCTTTCCAATGATCCTATCTAAAGGTGGTACTTTTAGACCCATGTCATACATAAGGAAATTGAAACAGACAGAGTAACTAACTTGCTTAAGGCCCTGATCAAGTACATGGTAGGTCTGGGATTCAAATTCAGGGTTCTATGACTCTGGAAGAAAAAGTTTTTTATACATCACCCTGATATTCTTTGGAAATGAGCTCAGGTGCTAGAAAATTCTTTTCTTTGTGATTTTAGCTGGATTCATGGTCTCACCTTATAAATGGTGGTTCTCAGTAGTGTCAGGGGTTGCTACCTTTTATTATTATTTGTCTCATTTGGAAATGCCTCTAGGTTCCTCCTAAAAATTCAGTTGGCAATATTTATTTTTATAAGATATATATTATCATATTATATAATATTTATTCTCCCCCACCCTGATACTTGGAAGCACCTTTAGGAATGAATGGCAGTCCTCTGAATGGCCCAAAATCAAGACTTGAATTACTTTACTACTTCTCTAAATTACTATCACAATATAAACAACCTGTGAACATTCACTCAAGTCAAGAGAAATTTCCTGCTGTTGCCTTTTTTTCAGTTGAGTAATGAGAAATAAAAATAAATCCTCTTAGAGTTAATAATATGAAAACCAAAACTTTCAAAATCAGCTCATGAGCAGCAGTTGGTATTGCACAACACTCTTTCTTTAGGAACAGTTTCCTACAACTGCCTTCTTCTCCTTTCTTCAGCTTCTGCCGACCCTGCATTGTAGTGGTTGACCATTTCCAGGGCGGACTTCAGGTTTGGAGACTGGTGTCCTCACTAAACAGTGACAGAAATCACAATGAAGCTGTGACATAGGTAAAGGCAGATGTTGTGGTGTGTTCACCCTGGAATGCCCCCTGTACTAAGCAACTGATCATACAGTAGGTGTTCAAGAAATGTGCACTAGAAATAACTAGTGAATTGCAGGTTATGAAGGTTTCTTGGACATGTGAGAAACAAAATCAGAGTCTTTTGGATGTGAGAGAGACAGCCACCTCTGTCCAAACTGTGGAGACCTTTCCTACCAGCTCCCTGGAGCTCAGTTGGACCTTGAAAGCAACGAGGAGTTGAAAATCTAGGAATCACTTGCAGACATATTGCAATAACACCCAGATGGCCTTGGGACTTTGACAGCAAAGTTCCATTTCTTTTAAAAAATAAAAAGCATTGGCTCAAAGTGAAGCATAATTCACATTTGGTTATGAATATAAACTCTCCAGAACATTTTGAAGGGCAGTGCTAACTTTGGTTGACTTAGGATCTGTTTTTAGAATGCTGAGAAGACTAAATGCACATTGTAACTGCTGGGTGCATAGTAGAGTTGCTTTGGAACAGTGCTCTTGCTCAGATGAGTGATTCTGTGCCCTGATCCTGAGCCATTATAATTTCAGTTATGAACTTACAAGTTCTATCAGTTTCTCAGAACATTTTCCCCCTAAAATCACCGTAACTTTTCTATTTTCTGAGTCAGAAATCTGATTTAGTGTTTAGCAGGTTTCATGTTTCAGAACTGGGCTTGAACGCTAGCTCCAGCCAGTCCTGAAAGGCACAGAGAAACTTTGCTAGGGTTAGGTGTTTGGTACCCACTTATCTTGGTGCACAGGGAGACAGAATTATAGCAGGTGTTTGAGGGATCAACAAAACAATTCTATATCCTCTGAAGGATCTAGAATTTCATAACCATGTTGTCTCTGGTTGACATTAAAAATTTACATACTAATAATCCCCCAGCCACCTATGACTGTTCCCCACAAAAGTTATAGAAGATCTTTCTCAAATAAGTAGAATGAATGATTTCTAAAAAACTAGAGAGTGCTACAAATGCACTAATGAAAGTCATTTTAATTCAATTTTATTTGGAAAAAAGTCTATAGATCAGAAAGATTAATAAATTAACTCATCATGGTTTTGGAGTTTTCTAATCTAGACAGGTAAACAGTCAACATCACAATAACCAAAGATTATAATTGAAGACCAAAAATAAACTGAGGTTGGACTTTAGGAAACTAATAATTGACACTAATAATGCTGTTGTTTAAAACTTCCACTCTATACAATATTTGCAAAAAAAAAAAAGTACCTGATATGAAAAATGTCTTTAGAATGGAGGTTTTTGTAAGAGAACTAATGAATTAAATCATGGATATATAGTAACAAATTCCAACAAGAACAAACATATAACAAAGACTTTAGAATAGAGATCTAAGTCGTTATATTTATTTTTCAACAAAGTAGAATACAGATTTTTCTGCTCTAGTGAATGAACTCTTAGAACAGATTTGAAGCCTACATGAGATGTGACTGGCCCTTAAATATTTATTGAATGAATAAAATAACTATCTTCTTATTCAAGGAAGATCACTTTGAGACGCATCTATTACATTACAACTATTACATTAACTGCTCAAAATGCTTTTGAAAGGTCTTTGAAATATTTTTGAAAGATCTTTTTTTTGAAATTACTGCTAGAGCAAAGGATCTATTCATGGATTGAAATCAGAATTTATGTGCACTTACATCAGAAAACTAAGTTATGTCTTAAGTTATTTTCATTAACTTCTATTTGAACTTTATTATCTTCTTTATAAATACAGGCAACAACCCACAATATTGTTAACAGTACCTGTGACTTTTCCACCAATATAAATTACAGATACTTCTTTATCACACTAGCTATTGCAGATATCTCAAAATATTACACATGCATCACCACTTCAAAACTGCAGGAGTTTTGGTTGCACCATCAAATCTTATTAATGCATTAATTTAAAAGCTTATACATTATATTTTTTTATAAAAATTTGTACTTTAAAATTATTTATTTATTTGATACCAGGATTGAACCCAGGGGCACTTGACCACAGAGCCATATCACCAACCCTTTATTTTTTTGTATTGTATTTAGAGACAGAATTCTCACTGAATTGCTTACAGCCTCAATAAGTTGCTATAGCTGGCTTTGAACTTGCAACCCTCCTGCCTCAGCCTCTGGAGCCACTGGGATCACAGGTGTGGCCCTTATACCCGGCTGTGCTTTAAAATATTTTAATGAGTCTATTTCAATATCAGTGATTTTGTGATCCTATATATTTTCTTTTATGTAATTTTCAATATTCTTTAGAGAATGGGTCCCTAGGCTTCACCAACACATGAAAGATTGTAGGACATTTTTTTTTTAAGACCATAAATGATAAAAATCTTATTTTGGGAGAGTAGAATTTGGAAATAACTAACATCATCTGGAGTCAGGTCTGGTAAATAAAGTTTTACCTGGGTAATTAAGTTGGGTCAATAAAACAGAGAGAGAGAAAGGGTCATAAAATAAGATAACATGGATTTTTCTTGAATTTAATCCATATCTATCTACCCATCCATCCACATATATATGAAAGTATGATTTTTTGAACCTCACCATTGCAAGTTACCACAATAGATTCTAGGGAAACAAAGATGGGAAATCCATGGTCTACCGCTAGACATTTATGGAGTTGGGGTGGGGGAGAGAGGGAAGTGAGGGCTCCTAAGTCATGCTGTCCCTATTCCACATTTTAAAACAGACATTCAGATTTGGGATAAAAATTTGGATGCATTTAAAAACATTTGCTTTATTATTTTACCTTTTGCTAACTGTAAAGTGAGAAGATTTTTAGAGTCAGAGTCTCTTTCTCCTGACTGCCTTCAGAGTGCACAATGTCTGCTTGTGATTGTATCTTAGGAATGTGGTAAGTGGAACTGGTACTAAGAATCCTGTCCAAAAGCTCACATCTGTTTTTGCAACGTGGAATTATTTTCTCAGAGTGCTATTATAATTGAAGTTTGGACGGTCAGGCTGCTCATATAAATTTACTAACAGAAGAATGCGCATGGAATCAAGAATATGTCCTAAATACTATGCCTGGTGGTACTCCTCTGGATAAATGCATTCAGAGTTCTAACTTAGATGTGAAGAGCTCAGAGCCACTCTTAGTTTTTTTATTTTTCTCCCCCGCCACCCAGTACCTAGGGCCTCACACACACCAGGCAAGTGCTCTCCTGCTGGTCTTGTTCCCAACCCTTAGGGCCACTGTTGATGGGTTGCTCTTCCTGTCAAAGCTAAAATGAGAGCAGGGAAGGTTAGACTTGATTGTTTAGCGACTTGCTAACTCTCCGCAGCTGCAACAGGCAAGCTTCTGTGTCAGAGACTCCCTCCCTCAAGGTCCTGATTAGAACAAAAGTGCAAAGGGCAATCTGACCCATCCTGCCTTTCCCACAGTGTTAAACTCTGCAGTGTGGATGGATAGTGTTTAAAGAAGTCACTTCACAAGTAAGCAGTGTGGTCAATGAAACAAGAAAAGCAAACAGATCGTTGGAACAGAACAAAGAGTTCAGAAATGAAACCACAAATTTGAAAAAAAAGAGAAAATTTAGCACACAGTAATTAAGTTTTTGGGGTAGGGAAAGCATTTTTAAAAAGACACTAAGAGCAGAAGCACTAACAGAAGAGAATGATCATTTTGATTACATCATATTTTAAAATTTCTCTTCAAGAAAAGAGACTATGAACAGTTTCAAAGAAAGTAACAGACTGTGAAAAAGTATTTTGAACTCAACAGCAGCAAAGGATTAATGTTTTAATTAAAAAATAAACTTCCATGAATCTATAAGAAAATGATGAATAACCCAATAGGTCAATGGACAAAGGATGTAAATGGGCAAGTCTGAAAAGAAAATATAAAACAGATGATTATATCAGTGAAATGAGGTACAATCTCATTAACCAGGACAGTCCAAATAAACAAGAAAAATCCAGTGATGATTAGAAAAGGGTACCATTTAGACGACTTGTGGAACTATTACCAGATGCAGCTCTTTTGGGGAATAACTAGGCAGTGTGCATTAAAATAAAAACCTATGTTCTTTGCTCCCTGACAATTTTGGAGAAATGCTTGCATAAGTTACTCAAGGAGATTTCAAAAAGAAAACTCTATATTTATGATGGTGAAAAACTGGAGACTATCTCAATATTCATTCACAGGGCAATGACAAAACAGAGTATGAACATAGTATGAACCATTGCATTAAAAGGCTCTATCTATCAACACGGATAGAGTTCTAAGACATTCTTGAGTTTAAAAAATCAAGGTTGTAGAACAACAGAGAAGGTGTTACCTCTTGTGTATTATTCCATTGAAGGTTGGGAAAGAGACATTGGTTGTCAGACAGTGACTACCAGAGGGCAAAGGCAGCAGGTAGAAGTAATCAAGGACTTGCTAGCATTACTGGTAATATTTAAAAATTCAAAAACCAAGTGTGGGTAAGGAAAAAAATTGTAATACAAAAGTCACTGAGCTCAGATCAGGATGGCCTCTTGAGCGACATTCTCTTCCCTAAAATAAAATGGTATCAAGTTTCCTTTTATGTGAGCAGTTATAGAATGCTTTCAGAAATTAGTCTTTTTCTTGCTCTTTCCATCTCTATTCTTTACTTTCAGTTTTTAATCTAATATATCTGTTAATGATGTCAGATTTCTACTGTTTTAAGTTTTTTACTTTTTGTGTGAAGGTTTTTTTTTTTTTGCAGTGCTGGGGATTGAACCCAGGGCCTTGTGCTTGTGAGGCAAGCACTCTACCAACTGAGCTACATCCCCAGGCCACTAATTGATTCTTTAACCCTTCACCCTTATTGTGATAAGCTTGAGATTCCTTTAGTTATTTCTGGAAAATAACTTTAAACTTGGAAGGTGCCAGGCCTGCCTTGCTCTGTGCTCTTGCCATCAGGAAACTAGAATGCTTCATTAGCACTGACTTACCCTTTTCCTTGTTGCATTTAGCTTTGCTGTTTTTGCTTCTAGGTATTTAGGAAATGTAGGGTGAGTCTATCTGTTATCCCCCACCCCCCATATACAATTTGTAAGTTACCTTGTACTTGGAGCTTATTGAAAAATGATTGGAAGAAAAGGAGAGTGTTCAAAACATTGAGAAGAGAAATATGTAATGAAAAACCTGAGCTGTGTTCTTGCCATTTCTTAATTATCTCCCCCCTTCCATCTTTGCAAAATATACTAATTGACTCATATTAGCAATTAAATATACATACATATGTATATATGTTATAAACATATACATATATATGCATACATATAAAATATACACACATATAAGTATATGTGTGTGTGTATCCCTTTTTCCATATCTGTGGGCTTCACATCCATGGGTTCAATCAACTGCTGTTAGAAAATTTGGGGGAAACAAAATTGCATCAATACTAAACATGCACAGACTTCTTCTTATCATTAGTCCTTAAACATATAACAACTATTTACATACCACTTACATTGTTTCAGGTATTGTAAGTCATCTAGAGATGATATGAAGTGCATAGGAGGATTGCATAGGTTATTTGCAAGTACTACATCATTTTATTTATTTTATTTAATGAGCAAATGAAAGAATTTATTTATTTATTTTGCCGTACTGGGATTGAATTCAGGAGCACTTTACTGTTGAGCTAAGTCCACAGCCCCTTTTTATGTTTTATTTCAAGACGGGGTCTCGCTATGTTGTGAAGCAACCTCCAAGTTGCAATCAGGCCTCAACTTCCAGATTGCTAGGACTATAGCCATGTGCCGCTGCATTTGCCTATACTGTTGTATATAAGGGACTTGACATCTTCAGATTTTGCAATCGCAAGGGGGTCCAGGAACAAATTCCCCATGGATAGAGGGATAAGCGTATATTAAATATATACATAGTATGAAAAACTTTAGTTCAGCTGAGGAGTGGACAGCATTGGAGGTCTATAAGTGAACTTTAACTTTAGGGTATGGATAATTGATCACCTTCCTAAATAAGAACCACAGTATATGGGTGACAGTGGGGACTGGAGGTAGAGGAAGTGGTTGGCAAGAATTAGCATATGGCATTAGCATTAACATTTGGTTTCAAATGGGTTTCAGACCTGCCATGACAAAGTCTGAAGAGGAAGCTGTGACACTGAGAAGAAAGTATTCCTTTTGAGGCTGCTGCTCTCTGAGCTTAAAACCCAATGGGTCCAAATGCTGGTGTAATAGCAGGAGCAATCTTTTTCACAGAGGCCACTTTGTATGAGGAAAAATCAAGGACTTTTATCACATTTTATCTGTGAGGTGTTACAATGACTATTCTTTGAAAGATCTGCATATACTTTCATTGTTCCACCAACCTAGGGCCTCCCAGGGTGGGGAGAAGAAGGAGTTGTGCCTTGTTGAGGGACTTTAGTTCAGCTGAGGAGTGGACAGCATTGGAGGTCTATAAGTGAACTTTAACTTTAGGTTATGAATAATTGATCACCTTCCTAAATAAGAACCACAGTATATGGGTGACAGTGAGGACTGGAGGTAGAGGAAGTGGTTGGTAACTGGCCTCGGATCTAGAAGTTCCCAATCTGCTGACCACTCAAGTGTCCTGCTTTCACATCATGGGCAGAGAGTGATCAGGGGGCCTGTCTCATATCTGGTTCTCATTTTAAAGCAGAAGTTTAAAACAGTGCAATCTTCTGTCCTCTGGTGTTTGGCTTCAAACCACTGAACATTTGGGGAGTGAAAGCGGCGTGTGATCCTAAGACAGGGAGGCATCCAACCTCAGACCCAGACTGCCAGAAGGGACTTTTTGCTGTGGTCATTAATGCTGGTCAGGAGGAGGCCTTTCACCAAAAGGCTCAAGACAGATGGGGGTCCAGTGCAGGAGGAAACTCTTAAGGGGCTCTACTCCCCACTATTGTCTGGCCAGCAGGCTTTCTTGAAAAAGTGTAGTATGGCATCTTGAGTAAATTTATTTTTAGTGTTTTTAAACCTTTGTAATATTACCAGATCTTCTTGGTGAAGTGCAGCCAAACCAAGCATAAATTTATAAAGAAATTCCACCAAACACCAGGTATTTAAGTTGGTTTTAGGAAGCTTGTTAAATTGGGTTGACCAATGAAAATCAATGCTGCTTTTTAAAAGTGTTATGGAGATATAACAAGACTTAAGCTACTCCAGGGCAGCTCTGTAGTGACCAACCCACCCTCACTTAAGAACTTGACTCAAGAGCAGAGGGGTGGGGCATCCCTTTTTTGGGAAGCCTTCCATGATACCGCCTTTGCAACATGAAGAAAATAGTGATTGTGATCACTGAGATGAATTGTGGAGTAGATAGCCTGGAATGACTCACTCTCTGTCCTCTTTTGCTCAGAGAGAACACATCTGGAGCCATCCATTGTCATCTAAGTTTCAGGGGCTCAGAGAAGACAGGAGAGAAGGCAGTATTTATTTCTCAATGTCCAGAGGGAAATTACAAAATTTCAGTCTTATGATTAATGCTTATGTACTTAATGCAATAAAGCCCTTCCCTGTTAGAACTACTCACACCCACATTTCCTCCTGAGGATTAACAATGGAGACACCTACTCTTTCAGGGTAGGAACACAAAAATGTGCTCAATTTCCTCCTTTATAAGAGGAAGCACCAAGGTTCAGAAAAGCCCTTTCCTCCATGTTGGCAGGCTGGCAAACAGGCCACCTGTGGCCTGAGGGTGACTCACCTCATTGTCCTGGTGATTGATTTCACTGGGGTTGGATTGCTGCAGCAGGACTGTCAAGAGTCTGGAAGGAAAAACAGAAGGGGATCAGGAGAACAGTCACAGGGCTCTTAGAATTGGAATAAAAACACGACATTAGAAACGTGGTCAGTTGAAGGTCTCCAAATGAAGATGAGGATCTTTCCATTTATCTGAGAAGAGAAAGCAGCGTAGTAAGAAGGCACCTGGAAAGAATCCCACTTCTCCCACCTTCTCCCCATGTGGTATTCCTGGAAGGGGGTGGAGAAGGTGAGTCTTCAGGCTCAACCTATTCCCTAGGCCCACTTTATGTTACGTAGACATGCACTGCAAGAACCAAAATCATCCAGTGCGTATTCTATTACTTTTGCATATGTTTACCACGACTTTCAAAACTGCTTCAGTCCTGGCTATATTTATGTCATGCCTTTTAGATGCATAGATTATACTGTCAGGGAGTCAGCATTTAGCTTGCTGCTTCTTTGTAAAATATGCAAGTGTCCGAGCCTGAGGTGACAGTAATCAGTGTGAAACAATGATCCATGATTCTCAAGTTCAGGCTGTTACCCCATTTGAGTCCCACACTAAGTTGAATGTGGTCAACACTCCCTCTTGTGAGACAGAGGCAAGTGGGCACCGTCAGGGGCTCAGGTTCTGGAGCCAGACTGCCTGGGTTCATATCCCAACCCTGTCACTAAGTAGCTCAGTGACCCCAGGCAAGTTATTAACCTCTTTGCATAGGCTTCCTCATCTGTGACAAGGGGGTAATACATACCCATTTTATAGCTTGGTGTGAGGATTAAATGAGTTAATATGCCTAAAGCATCTAGAGAATGCTTGGAAAACAGAAAGTGTTATTTCTGGAACTCTTAACCCTAGAAGTTTGAGCTGTGGCCTGTTTCAGAATAATCAGGGGAAATTTTTAAAACCTCAAATGCCTGGACTCTATACACAAGGTTGCTAACCCCATAGATCTGGGAGAAGCCCAGCTGCTAGAGTTTAAAAAAAAAAAAAGTGGTTCGGAATATTCTGGAAAACATTCAGATTTGGAAACCATTGAGAAAGGTGCTGAATGAGTTAATCAATGGACAACATCAAGAGGATGAAGAATAGTGTATGGGTAGGCTATGAAGGAAATTCAAAGTTATTTTTGAAAAGCAAAATTATTTAGTCTCTTCCTCAATCCAATTTTCATTGTCTCTCAGTTTAGATGACATCTAAAGCCCTACCTATTAAATTGCTACTCACAATAGAAAAAAGATGGACTAATCACATTGCCTTCAAAGTAAACGTGATACAAGCAGAGCTTAAACAGGGATGGAAATCTGGTTATTTGCTGTGGGGGTGAAATAGTGAGGAAGCCTATAGTTGGAACCTAGTCTAATCTGAGTCTTTTCGGGGAGCCAGGAGGCTGCTTAGTGACCTCTGAGCTTCTGTATCCTTATGTGTACAATGGAGGTCATACATCAGGAGTGTGGAGGATAGAGCCGCACACAGTGGAGAGATCCCATATGGGCTGCTTATGGATAGGGGCCAGGGCTTCACTGGTAGCTATCTCCTCTCTCTCTCTCTCTCTCTCTCTCTCTCTCTCTCGCCATAATTTAATCTCAGGCACACTTGGTCTGAAGTGCTGGGGGTAGTGGGAGGGGAAGATAGGAGATGAACTGTGGTCCAGGGTGATTATCCTCCACTAATCCTGAGCAGGCTGATCAAGTCCATAGCCAGACAGGCTCTTCCCGGCTGCTGCAGCACAGAGTGGTCTTATTGAGGGGAGAAGGTCTGACTAGATTAGAATGAGGGTGGGCAGAACAAGACCTCTTGTCACATTTGGGTGGGCCTCCCAAGGTTGGAATGAATCCTGTATCTGTATGTTTCCCTTTTTTTTGCATCTCAAATCATTCTCCACTCTGCAGTGACCTGTTCTGAGTCTGACCTCAAAGGACGGCATCAACCAGTTCCTCTCGCCTTTGACTTTCCTTTGGGTTTCACGGTGGAAGCGCCGGCAGGAGGGAGGGAGAAATTCAGCTCCCCTACTGGCGATGATTGCTTTCCACTACCAGTGGCCTCTTCCACAGCCACAGCTGTGGCCACAGCTCTAAGGGGGTCCAATAACAGCCCCTCCTTACCTTGCCCCTTTGGGCCATGGTGGTGGAGACATTTTCCTGCTCTTTGTGGGGAGGTGGGGTGAGTGAGGAGTTACATTATCATCTTTTGTGGTTATTATTAAATAGTCTTTCATTAGACATTCCTCAGTTGCCTCCTTTCAACATCCCATCTTCTCTGCTGTGTCCCTGATTGATGTGTGCCAATGTGTTGCCTGGCTCCATCTGATGCCCAAGTCTCTAAGACTCATTGATCTTTGAGGCTTGACACAAATTTACAGATAAAGACTCTCTCTTTCTTATGTTCAGAGAGTAAAGAAACCGAGGCCCACGTAGCTAGTTAAGACCACCACAGGATGCCTTGGTGATCCAGCCTGCACTGGAAGCTAAGTTTGTTTTCCCATCTGGCGCTTCCTGGCTACTCGGTGGTATGAAAGTCATCTGCAAGAACTTGTTCACATGGGTTGCAATTACCAGACGCTTGCAGACCTCTTTGTCTTGTCTTCCCAGAGCTCCCATTGTGCACTCTGGTGACCAGGAGTATTTTTGCCCATAACTCCTGTTAACACCACTTCAAACTCCCAGCTGCTCTTGATCTCTGAGGCAGCAGCATAAGGCTCACCTCATCTTTAGTCCCAGGTCAGCAGGCTTGATCTTTGGTGTGTGAGTGACAAGAGCACAGAGGTGGGGCCAACTCAGCCTGCCTGTTAGAATCTTTGTTCCCTGCCAACCAGCAGGCACCTTGGGCAAACTCTTAAGGCCTATGTTTTCTTATTTGTAAAAATGGAAAGAAACTACACTTTCTTATCTGTAAAATAGTATTAATTCCTTAAGATTTGCTATGACTTAAGTAAGTCAATATATGAAAAGCACTTAGAATAGCTTTTATGTGCTACTGTAGGTTCTACATAATGATTACTATTTTTAAAAGTCCCCATGCTGTCTTTTCTGGGTCCTCCCTGATCACCATGAGGTGATTCATGGGGGGAGGGGTATCAGCTAGAAGCATCCTCTGGGCAATTGTTTCTGTAATATTTTCTGTTTTGCTAGCCCCTCAGGCTCCCAGCCCTGATGCTAGCTAACCCAGTGATGATTGGGGGAAATGGTTTTCATGCCAGTGGTCTTCCTTTCTGCCCCTAAAGCAGCCAGGATATGACAGAATACTGTAGTGAAAGTCTGGTCTACCACAGGTTAGGGCACACTTGGTAACTAGAGAATAGGACCCCAAGGAAATGATTTCCTTCCTCCCTCTGGCTGTAGTCAAGAGCATTGAAAAGAGGCAGAGCGGCTGGACCTGGGGGTGGGGCAGGGGGGGTGGAGGTGGTAGAACCTGCCGGTAACCATAGAGACCATGAAAAAGCCTTTCGGAGAGCCCCGTGGTTGCTTTCAAAGGAAATTGCTGCTCGCCTTCCAACATTAGCTTGTGCAGCGTTGTACAAACACGACTCTGTTCTCTTTGGAACTTTGTCTTAATGATCGTGCCCCCTCTTTCACACAAGCGCTCTATGAATGTCCCAGCCAAGGGAGCAAGAATAGCCCTGGGGTGCTGAAAGGGAGAAAACTTGGACCTACTGAGAAGCAGAGGGTTCAAAGCAGCAAGGGGACTTGTGATCTGAACTTCTGCTCTTTTGCTTTTATCAACCCAATATGCCTTCATGTCATGACTATGAACCACTTATCCCTGCATCTGCTTCAATCTTCACTGCAATGAAGATGTGGACTGGACTGATTGGTTTAGGACAGAGTTGTTTCCATCAGAGAATCTGCAGGCAGAAGCCTAATTGAAGTGTCCCTCTGACTTGTTTATAAGCAGCTTCAGTTTGAAGCTTTCCTTTGAATAACCTTCAGTGAGTGCCAAGTAGGAGCTTGCTGCTTGGAATCCTAAGGGTCAGCAGATTTTGAAACCAGTGTAAACACTTTTGTACAAGGCATGCTTATTATTAGGAGGAAAATGCAGATGGATCTGCACTAACAAAGGAAGCAAAGGGAATTTGGGGGAGTTGAGTGGTTGAATCAAATGTTCTTTGGGTCTGAAGTCCAGCAGAAGTCCATGTCCCCAGGGCAATGCAACAGAAATGCTCTTCATACCTCAACATCCTTTGCAGTCAATGTGTGTGCATGCCACTGGGATGTGGAACTACATGCACACAGATCTATGTATGAGTGGGAGCTGGTAGAGTGGCAGTTTAAGGGTTTTATTCTTTACTGATGATCTGTGGTATTTATTTCTATTTTCCATCATCATCATCTTCATCATCTTCATTGTCGTTAATATCATCACCTTCCTCATCATCACCAATAGTTTCCGAACACGGCAGTGTACTGGGGGCTGTGTTCAGCAGTTTCTGTACATTTTTCTTATTTACTTCTGCTTCCCATAAGGTAAGGATTACATTCTTCCTACTTTCTAGAAAAGAAAGATAGCTGGGCCTTGATTATTAAATCGCTCTGGATAAAATGATTGATTGGCAAGAGAGGGGCTGTCTAACTCCTGGTCACCCTTGACTTCAACCCAACAAGGGTTTTAGGTGACTTTCAGTTACGTGGAGTAAAACTAGATAAGTGAAGAAACAAGACAAAGAGAAAACAAGGGCAGAATAAAGATGTGGTCTATAGTCCTACAGCCAGGGGTGAAACTCAAATTGGGGTTTCAATTTTCTAGACATAGGAAGAGAGAAACACCATCATAATTGGTGCTCATATAATAAAAATAATTTCTCTGGAGAAGCACATCAATCCTCCTTCAGTAGAAATTTTTTTCCTGTGGTTTCTTGTATAGAATTTTTTAGATGCTGTAATGAATAAAATATGTCTTGACAATGAGCCAGTAAGGCTGTTTCTTATAAGGCCAAGTGCTTATTGCAAAATGAGGTCATAAATAAATTCTACAAGTTCCACAGTAAAAAGTCCTAGGAGTACAGCAGACCCTTTGGGCAGGTTATCTTCACACATGCAGTGGGTAATTAGCTGATCTGTGCCTCAGTTTCCTCATCTGTGAAATGGGTATAGAAATGTTTCCTACTGCATAGAAGTGTGGTAAAGATGAAATGAGGTAGACTATGGAAAGCACTTAGAACTTTGCTCTTGGCATGGTATTAACCAGTAATCTTCCTCCACCTACTCCTCATTGTCATAAATTAAGTGCAGACTTGTATGCTTTAGTGGTCAGCCAAGATGGCCTAAGGTTGTGTCCACTTAAGAAAATAGAGTGGTCAAACAGATTCACATGACCTAATAGAAGGTTTCTGCCTTCCTCATTATGGTTGTAGGATTAGGAAGTACCTACAAGCTGGACCACTTCTTTTTCTCAGAAAACAATTCTAAGTTTATGCTGATACTCAAATGGTTGACTATAGCTAGCTCCGCACAGAGGATGGCTTAGTTAGTTTCTGCTTTAAACATTTAATGCAAATGCTATTAAAACCTGCCATGACCATAACATTTCTCAATAAAACTTCTATAAAATATCTAATTTTTAGCAATGCAATTCCATAGGGCATCCTTTAAGGCAAGGTGGTTTCCAAATGTTCTGTAGGTAATTAAACCAGTTGATTTGCTATAGGGGTTGTTAGAGTTTAACCCAATTAATTTTTGGAGAACACTTATTAGAAAAATGATTTTGGCTTGGAATAATCTCAACTTTTGCGTTTTATTAGTTAAGGCAGCTGGTAGTATTGTAACTAAAGCAGGATTTTATCTTTCAGAATCAAGTGTCCCTTCAGGACAATATAACAATGTCATCAGCACATGGGGACTTTTTTTTTTTTTTGCTTCAACTCACTCAAGAGTGGTGGCTGTATCATTAGTTACAATTTTTAGAGGAGAGGAAAGCTGCAATTCTGTTTTCCCAATTATGGAAAATAATTAATAATATAATATAAATAATGTATATATATTGTATATATACAATAATATAATATAATATAATATAATATAATATAATATAAATCCTTGAGTGTCCAAAGGCACTTCTGGGTGTTGTAAGAAATAGACATACAAGTCCCCCAAAGGGGAGATGCACTTGGATTATTTCTGCAGTGATCTCAGAGGATGAATCTGCTTGGCCTAACTGATCTCACATACGATTTTGACTGACAAGGCTTGGTTCAGACCTCATGTGCAATGGGGTAGCTAGCTTTTCACCAAAACCCTTGTCCCCCTTTCATTGATCAGAATTTCAGATGGGAAGTCAACTCTTGGCTATGGACTGCATTCCCTGGAGCTTATTATCCCCAGATACGTTTGAGTGACTTGCTCCTCTTAGTGGAATGTGAAAAGAAGTGAATTGTGTCATTTGCAGCTTAAGGTTTTACAGCAATGAGTGAGGCTTCTCCCTACTCCTCTTTCCCACTCTCAGAAGACTGAGAGAAGAATATGCTGCAATCTTAGAGGATGCTGGAGCCATGAGATGGGAAAGCTTGGGTCCCTGACCACTATGTGGAGGGGAACCACCTGCCATCCAGGAGCATGTCCAAGAAGAGAAGTAAATTTTTATAGTTAAACATTGAAGTTTTGGGTTTTGTTACAATAGCTGTATTATTAAGTAGGCTTTTTTCTTCCAAGATCAGTTAGAATATTTTAAAGTAACAACTCTGAGAGAGGTAAATAAGTGTAGGGAATCAAGGCAAAATAATCTTAAAAGGTAGGTTTTAACAAACTTATTTTCTCAAGACCATGCTTAGAAAAAAATTATAATTTTGTGACTAAATATTTGTGTGGGTTGTCTAAAGTCATTCTTGTTTTCATCTTTCTTTCTTTTTTGCCCTAATTAATCAAAACCATGGAGTCATCCCCTTACATTGGATGTTGATTTATTGTTAGCTGTCTGGGCTTGCTATTTCTTCTCTAAATTTCCTTGTTTTGTTGGGTTTGGGGTAAATCCTAGTTTCTGTTGTTTCTGGATATAGTCCAAGATAAGAAGAGGCAAGTCTTGGACATAGTCCTAGAAATTCCCAGGCGCTTTCACGTTATTGTAAAAGTGATTAAAATGAAGAACCCTGGTTGTCCCTCAGCCTGGAAGATTATGGCCTGGTTTTCTGCACCCCCACAGAGCTTTAGGTTTTGGTTCTGGAGACAGGAGGGTAAGGCATGTGGAATGCACTTCGGTGGCTGTGGTGTTGGCCTGCGGCCTAGGACTGGGAATGCAGAGTCCTGTCAAAGGCATGTTCCCTACAGCAGAGGTGAAGGAAGAGCCCACAGTGTTACTATTCCCTACTAGGAAATGCTGTTGCCAGTTGCTGGGGGCGGGGGCGGGAGAGCTTTCAAAAGAATGGGGACAGAGGCCAATTAGACACAGAAGAATGAGGACAACACCACTGGCCTGGACAAAACTTTTTCTTTGGTGTCTCAATGTGGCCTTCTCCATCATCCCCTTTCTTGGAGTCTGTCTCTTCACATGGCTTCCGGGAGCATACACTCCTGGTTTTCCTTCTAGCCCTCTGGACTCCCTATCTCAGGCTCCATTGCTTTCTTCCAACTGCTGGACATGGGCTAGATTCGGTTTAGACATTAACCATTTTGCTCAGTCAGAACTCTTTTATCCTGCTTGATGTTCTTCAAAGCACTTGTCATTATTAGTAATTATCACATTCCTCTCATTATTAGATATTATTTTGTTCCTTAGTTTATCAGTGTGCCAGTGAATTCCTTTAATAGACTGTCAGCTGTCTGGCTTCCTGTGGAACTGTGAAGGACTAGAACCATCTTTGGTTCATAATAAGTGCTCAGAAAAGAGTTTTTCAATCAATAATTTCCTGACTGACTAATTGCAAATGAATAAAAACATGAATTCTAATGAAGTCAAATAGCATATCTTCTTTAACCAAAAGTTAGGAGCAAAAGGTTTTACCAAATCAGGAGGGGAAGGAACGAGATTAGAGTTTAAGATTATTTCAGGTATTTTGTTGTGCCCTCATCTGTTGCAACTTAAAAAAACAAAGGATGGGTTTTGTTATTATCAGTTACAGTGGATGGGTGGGTTAGATGACTTTCTAAGGCAAGTTGGGGCCCTCCCAACTTGTGTGTCCTCTGAACCTGGCTGCTTACCTCACATCCGGCTCTGCAGTGGCAGCGTGCAGTGGCAGGCGGCCATTTTTATCTGGAATATTGTGCTTGGCACCATTTCTGAGCAGACTCACACAGCCTTCCAGCCAACCCTGAAATGCAGGAGCAACCGCATCATTACATAACCCAAACTCTCATAACATAGGCCAACAAGCTTTCTCTAGCTTTCCCTACTTCTTTGGTTTGGCTAAAAGTGTATTTTATTTGACTCGAAGTAGTTAAGGACCACAACTCCAACTTAGACACCTCAATAGAAAGCTGAAGGTCTTGAAGCACAAATTCCCAAACTTTCTGAAGAACCTTTACCCCAGCAGATGCAGCCTGATCCTAAACTCTCTCCTTTGCCTCCTCCTCCCATTTCAGAGCCATTTACTGATGTTACACTGACATGCTCAGACTGTACCAGTTCCTAGGATCACAGGTAGCATGTGATGGGGGTGATGAGACAGCTCAGGGTCCTCAGTCTCTGGGCGTGACTCCCAATCATGCTTGGAAATGATATGACTTGGATGTCATGGTTCGATTCTAACTGGACTCTTATGCCATTTTTGAGTCTCAGCCTCCATTCTGCACCCCAGTTGATCTATGTCTGATAAATAGGCCTTGGTCCTCTAGTGCAGGTTCCTTTCCTAGTAACCACAAGGATAGCATCTTGCTTCTTTTACTCAGCCCCCTGTGCCAATGCCTAAACACCTACCCCAAATCCCATTCCAATGGCTGCGATGCAGATGATGATAGCCTGAATCCCTAAATAGGTGAATATCTCCAGCACCTTCCAAGGGCTCCTCATTGCTGTTTAATTCACCAGTGAGTTCCCCAAGAAGCTGTGGGAACTCCCTGCTGTCTCCACTAATTGTGCTGATGGAGACCTCAGTACTGCCACATCACATTCTTGTCCCCTGCTTGGTAAACACAGCTGGGTCATTTTCTCACTCTCTCCCATCTCAGGAGTCATCCTCAGTTAGTCCTCTCTCTGTGCCATATTACTTCAACTGAGCTAACTCTGATAACCAGGGTTAGCTTTATGCTGAGGAATAGGCCTCTTACATTCATCTAGAACCACTTGGGTTATAAGTAGACTAATAAGTAGATGAAACTATTATGAAGAAGAACAATGTAACAACTCTCTCTTTTGTTCAGAACGAGCTTCTCAGCTTCCTTCATTCTTGTATAGTTGATTTAAGATTTCTCAGTAAGATGAGAGATGACTGAAGATTTTCCCCCTTAATATCACAATATTGGAAGCATGAAAACCCCAAATGTTAATAAATGCATGAAGAAGAAGGAAGACAGTTTTGAAAAGTCTGGAAAATATCTGTCAACAAAAGTCCTGTCATGATACTGAACCTGGTTCTATAGAATCGACCAAGATTATGCAAGTCTTAAGTAGAAGCAAATATTTTTCTGACATTGTCAGTTTTGACTCAGAGTTTATCAGTGTATTCAATCTGGTTTTAGTTGCTAATGTCTAGGTCATCAAGTTCTCTAATTAGAAGGAGAAAATATGATCAGGAGACCCAAAAGAAAGGCATGCTGGACAAATTTTAGGGTTGCCTAACATTTACAGTTTTTGAGAAGCAGATCTTTTTTTGTGGGGGAAGATTTGAAGCAGTTTGTAAAAAATCATTTTGCAACATTTCCTGGAGCGCATGCACGTGTGTGTCTTTTTTTTTTTTTTTCCCCTTCAAAAAATTTAGGGGCAGGATACCTTGAGCCATATTTCTAGTTGCCTTGTCATTGATTTTTTTAAATTTGAAGTTATAGCAGTTCTTTCTGTGATGGACTAAGTTTTGATATATAATGCCGGGTGTGTTTGGTGCTTGTCTCATTTCATTTGATTCTAAGTTGGAATACTTGAAATACTTCAAAATGGAAAATATTAATAAAGTTTGTAAGTAGTATTAAAAAAATCAGAACACCATTGAAGATACCTGAAACCTTTGTCACTATTCTGAACAAATGAGTTTTGTACCTATTGTGTGCTGTCTGATTCCATGTGAATTTCTCCTTCCACTGTGATAAACTTAGGTTATTATTTCTACCACACTTTACAAGTGAGAAAAGTGGCAAAAAAGAGGTGAAGTGGTTTGTCCAAGGTCACACACACCTATGCTAAGTTTATTTTGCACACTGAGTTTGGAACTGTGACTGAGACTTAACCTTTAAGTATTACTTTTTCCAAGTTTCTCTTTAATACTTGAATTGGAACATTACCAGGAAGGGGTGGTGGGCTTCACATTGTACTCCCAGGACACCCTCTTTCCTAGTGAGTCGCAGCAGGGCCAGGGAGAGGACTTAGCCTGGGGAGTCATAGAGAGGCCAGGCATGGTTAAGGTGATGCTCTCACACAGCTCCTTAGATGTCACCTTTCTAGGATGTATGGGTGTCCCTCACTGTCTAGAGTGATACTTCCTTCCTGTCCCTTGCATAATAGCTCAGCCAAAGAAACCAGAACATTTGAATTTTAGAATTTCAAAAGAAATACAGTTTTTCCCAAAATATTCTGTAGGTTAATGGCAGTCAACTTTAGACACCACCTGTACTCCTTTCCTTGACACCCTCACCCAAATTTTTCTTTTTCCTCAGCTCAGATATTAATAACATCTGTATTAAGAGATATTACTAGGGAATGTGCTAGAAGAGGAGGGACTGGGAAGATGGTCATGCATCTGTCTGAGATATGGGACCTCAGCTGGCACACACAGAGCAGTGGTTTTCAAACTTGAGAGGACACAAAAATTTCCAGGAAGATGCAGACCCCCATCTCCCACCCCAGTCCTGCTCTAGGAATATCCAAGGAGATCTTGGATGTACAGAGGAAACTACATTTGACAAAGTACTCCAAGGGATGTTGACACAAGAGATCTGTGGACCTCACTTGAAAAATTCTTCCCAGATTTGTTTGTAAGTCCAAGATAAAGAGAGCATGCAGGTAGAAAATGAAAATTAGGTTCAGAAGAAAATCTCTGAGAACTGGGCAACACATCATTCCATCTATGCTGGATCATGGCAGGAAGGGCTGGTGTAGGATGGGGGAAGGGGAGTGTTTTACTTCAAGCAGGGCACCTTCAATGGGACTAGTCCAGAGTGAATGCACCACAGCAATGGGCAGCAACAGAAAGGCAGGAGGCAGCAGATGCAAGAAGATGATGGTCACCACGAAGGATTCTGGGTACCCCGTTGGAGAGGAAGAAGAATGATGTCCCCTGTGTAGTGGTCAGGACATAACAGGAACTCAAGTCAGCCCTGGGGCCTCCCAGAAGGATCACAGGGAGGATTTGAGAGGGAAGGGTCTGGAGACTTTCAGTGAGTCTTAACGAACCTTGCTCTCATGTCAGGAAATGCTGAACTGAAATCTCTCACGTCAGGACTGGTATCACACAGCCTCTAACGTGAGCACCGACTGTGAATTGTGTGTTGCCCGTTATGACCCTGGTACTCCGCCTGATCCCTACTCCCCTCATTCATCCCAGTCCTCATTATTTCTCACATTCCTCAGCCTGGAGCTTCCACTCAACTCACCCTACCCCACAGATGCTAACTGAATCTTCAGAGCATTACCACCTTCTCAGGATTGTTTATGGAAGAGGTTCTTAGAAGTACCAAGAGTGTTCAGAAATGTCCCAAGGGAGATTCTGATGTTGTTAAAATAGAAAGGAATGTTCTGTAGTGTTGATAATACTTCTATCTTAACATTTGGAGGACCCCAAATGAATTAATCCATGAAACAACTCAAAGTGGTGATATAAATGTTAAAGATGATTAAGGTAAAGCTTCAAGTTCTGTTTGGCCAGTTGCATTAATCCAAGAAGGCCCTTCTACAAGTGGGACCCTCAGCACACCCTGCTCCTTGGCTCCTTTGACAGACCCAAGTCCATACCAGGTAGGTGGCCAGGCATAAACTTGTGCGGCCATAAGCATCCTGCATGTTAATATTGGCTCCCATCTTCAGCAGGAGTTTCACTGTGTCCACTTGACGTCCGGAAACCGCATGCATCAAGGGTGTACATCCTGGAATGAGACATTTCAACAGCCTTTAAAAATGTTTGACTTTTGAAATTTATGAGCAGATTTTATTTGCCTCTTCATTTATTTTCCTCTTTGCAACACAAACCTAGCTGTTGAACTGTGTGGGACTGAAAAGAGATAAAGAGGATTGATGCTACATTTATATAAACTATTTTTTTCAATCTTTTGCTACATTTGCTACATTTATATAAACAATTTTTGCAACATTTATATAAAAAATTATATATATATAAAATAAATATATATAAAATGTTTATATATATAAACATTTATATAAGCAATGCTACACTTATATAAACAATTTTTTTCAATCTTCTGTAATTTTGCATAATTGATTAAACATACTTTGGGAAGATGATAAAAATTAATTATTATTGTTCCAGGGATCAGCGTAATTTGGAATCTAATAGGCAGGTTTATCCTGACTTGGCTTGAACAATGCAGAATCTGGAAATGTGTGGAAAGCAGCTGCAGCCAGGCACACTTTTATTGAAGGTAGTGGTGAGATTCCAGACTTGGATTGTAGAAATTCTTACTAAAAGTATCTACCTGTACTGAATACTTCTCTGTTTTCAGAATTAATATAGGCAAAGGTATTTGATTTTTAAGTAATTTTCTTCCTGAGTAAAAACAGAGGTGAAATTCCACATGTTGATGAACTTTGCAGGGCTGTTGGAAACAGCCAGCCTAGTGGGGTGGAATCCAGGTGCTTCACATTCTTTCAGGCGAGGAAACCAAATACCAGACACAGTCCCTCACCCAACTGTGACTTGTTCAGATGTCTTTTGACAGGAGATTCATGTGAATTGTGATTCTTCTCTGGATGAATTGCAAGCTATGACACTCAGAGACTGCTGAGAACGGGTATTTCCCAGGACGTTCTCACAGAAAGACTGTGTCCAGAAACTCAGCTTCTTCCTAAACCTCTCCCTTCCAAAACTCTTTCAGGCATCTGTGCTGGGTGGCAGCAGCAGAGAAGTGCTGTGTCTTAAAATAGTGTAAGTTTCCTCTCTTCCCTCCCTTCCTCCCTTGTTCCTGTCAACAAGTGGTAGTTATAACTTGGGACAAAAAAGAACATGTTGAAAAAGGCAATTATTGAAGCATTTTTAAAATCTTAAATAGTCAGTAAATAAAGCTAAAGAATTCCTGGATATTATTTTCAAAAAAGTACATACCATGTCTGGCTAATTTGTTTATTTTTTTATTTAATTAATTAACTTATTTTTGTCCTGAGGATTGAGGCTTGAACCCAGGGCCTCTCTGCCGCAGAGCTACAGCTCTAGTCCTTTCTATTTTTTGTTGAGACAGAGTCTCACTAAGTTGGCCAGACTGGCCTTGAACTTGTAAATCTCCTTCCTCAGCCTCCCAGTCCCTAAGATTGCAGGTGTGCACCACCACACCCACCTCTGTCTATCTTGAGATCCCATCTTACACATGAATTTCCTTAGAGAACCCCTCCCTGACCCTCCATTGTAAATTAGATCTCCAAGTTGCAGACTCTCATCATCCTTTATTTTTCTTTAATAACTCTTTTACCACTTTGTAATTATGCATTTTGGGGAGGTAATTGTTTATTTAGAAATTGTCTCCTCTATGTTGTAAGTTCTAAAGGGAAGGGACCACATCTCTTGAGCTCATCACTATATCCTGGGCACCAACCACTCACCTAGTACATAGAAAATGTTAGCAATTTTGAAATGAATAGCTGAATAATTACTGAACAACATTTCTTTATTTTAAAATAATCTTACTGAGGTATCTCAGAGTTTTAGAGAGAAGTGATGGAAGATTCATTTCCAAATGAGCTCCAAAATCTATTTTGAGTTGATATGCCTGTCTGTCCTTGTCAATAATACAAAAATACAAAATAAATAAATAAACCTAAAGTAGAACAAATAAAAGAGTACAGTTGCTGTAAGTAAAATTAGTATATAAGAGGTATTCTATAAACAAAAGCAATGGGAAGAAACAAAGACTAGCAACCAAAACCATAAGGTTCTTAGGAATAAACCAACAGAAGAAGAACAAGAAGTTTGGATAAAATTATTAAGCCTACTGGATGATAAAGAAGAACTAAACACGGAAATACATGCTATGTTTATGAAGGAAAGAGTCAACATCACTTTCCTGAAAATGAACCTATAAATTCAGTACAGTTTCAATAAAAATTCAACAAAGTTTTGGAAAAATACAAAAAAAGAGGTTTTTTCCCCCCCACCCAGGACAACTTTAAAAGTACAACAAAGGGAGGGAAATTGCCTTATGTATAACTGATAAGAATTATTATGAAGTTTTGATTATTGAAACAATGAATAGATCAACAGAGCAGAAAAGTGAGCCCAAGAAATATTCCAACCTACATGGGAACTCACTGTGTGATTAAGTGACATTACAAATCAGTAAGAAAAAAAAGTTATTTAATAAATGGTGCTGACTCACTCTGGAAAGCAGTATGGAGATTCCTCAAAAAACTTGGAGTGGACCCACCATTTGACCCTGCTGTCCCACTCCTTGGCTTATACCCAAAGAACTTAAAATCAGCATACTACAGTGATGCAGCCACATCAATGTTCATAGCTGCTCAATTCACAATAGCTAGATTGTGGAACCAACCTAGGTGCCCTTCAATAGATGAATGGATAAAGAAACTGTGGTAAATATACACAATGGAATATTACTCAGCCATAAATAAGAATAAATTTATGGCATTTTCAGGTAAATGGATGCAGTCGGAGAATGTCATGTTAAGTGAAATAAGCCAAGCCCAAAACACCAAAGGCCAAATGTTCTCTCTGACAAGTGAATGATGATACATAAAGGGAGGCAGGGTAGCAGAGGGGTAAGAGAAGAATGGAGGAACTTTGGATGGTGTAGAGGAAAATGGGGCAGGGGGTGGGGGAAGGAAAGATAGTAGATTGAGACAGACAGTATTACCCTATGTGTATGTATGATCACATGGATGGTGTGAACAACCATATGGTGTACAACCATAGAAATGAAAAGTAGTACCCTATTTGTGTACAATGAATCAAAATGCAGTCTGTAAAAATAATTTTAAAAAATAAATTAAAAAACGAAGATATTAGCAAAATGAAACAAAATAAATACATGGGGCTGAGCAACTTGCAATACAGAAGGGATAGGTTAAACAAAATCCAGGCTTCATACCATATATAAGCATAGTCCAGATGGATGAGAGACCATCCAAATTTTGCATGAAATGCAAAATTTAACAAACTTCTAAAAAAGAACATAGAAGCATATCTTTATAACCTTCAGGTGGGCAAGGCTTTACTGAAGAAGTCATACAATCTACAAACTGCAAGGGAAATATTTTGTTAAATTCAATTATATTCAAATTAAAAATTTCTGTATTTCATAAGTTACCATAAACAAAATGAAAAGACCAGCCCCATATTTGGAGAAGTTATTTTAATTTATAAAACCAAGAAAAGATTATTTACTAAAGTAAATAAAGAACAATTCAACAATTCAACCAGGAAGACATAAACAACCAAGAGAAAAAAAATGGACACATATATATATATACAAGCAATTCACAAAAGAGAAAGCACAAACCAATGAACATATAAGAATTACCTCACAAATATATATCAGGGGTGTATTTTTATTTTCAGTATGTGTGCTTTTTATTTCCTTTCATTGACTTTGCACTGCCTTTTTGTGCTCTTATTGCAGGAGGCTGGATATGAGTGGTCAGAGGGGACATTCATGCCTTGTTCCTGATTTGGGGGTCAAAGCATTTGACTTTTACCACTAAGTAAAATATTAGCTTTAGAGTTTTTTGTATTTTTATTTTTTTAATAAGAGACGGGATCTTGCTACATTTCTCACCCTGGTCTTGAACTCAGGATCCTCCTGCCTCAGCCTCCAGAGCAGCTGGTACACCTAGCATTGTAGATAATCTTTATTATATTGAGACAGTTCTCATCTCTTTCTATTTTTCTGAGATTTTAAATTATGAATGTGTACTAAGTTTTGTCAAAAGCTTCTTCTGTATCAATGGATGTGAATACATGCTTTTTCTTCTTTAGTTGGTTAACTTGGTACATTACAATGGCTTTCAAATGTTGAGCCAGACTTATATCCTTAGGAACCACCGCCATGAATTTGCATCTGTTTATACTCACCAAAGCTAACCAAGTATTTTTTTTCTTAAATGTTGAAAGAGGAGTGTGGCTTCTTAGCTTTATATCAATAGTCTTCCCATATATTATTGAATTTGGCTTACTCTTATTTTATTAAGGAGTTTTGAAATCACATTCATGGGGACTACTGGTCTGTAGAGTTTTTAAAATATAATCCTTGTCCGGTTTTGATTTGAAAGTAATAATAGCTCATAAATATAACTGACAAGTGTTTCCTTTTGTATCTTTTCTGGACGAGATTGTGTGGAATTGATGTTGATTGTTCTTTAGAAGTTTGTAGAAATTGCCAGTAAGACCATCTAAGCCCAAAGATGTTCTTTATGGAGAATTTAAAAATTATAAATTCAGTTTCCTGAAGAGTTTACATAGGAATATTCAAATCACCAATTTCCTACTGGCTGCATTATGGTAATGTATCTGAAAAATTTTTTGTTAACACATATTAATTGTACAAACTAAAGAGGCTCAGTGTGATATTTCCAAACATGCACAGAACATGCACTAATTGAATCCAATCTCCCTCTTTCCACCCAATTTGTTATTTTTTGAGGAATTGATTCATTTTATCTAAATTGTCAAGTTTATGTGTGTAGAGTTGTTCGTAGTATTTTCTTCTTCCATTTAGATGTCCACAGGGTTTGCAGTGGTCTCCTGATTTTTCATTCCTGAGGGTGGTAATTTGTGTCTTCTTCCATCTTCTGTTTGCCAGGATTGTTAGAGGCTTGTCAACTTTATCTGTTTGAAGAATCAGGCCCTTATTGGGTTGATTTTCTCTGTTGTCTTTCTGTTTCAGTTTCAGCTTTTCTCTTTATTATTTTTGCTCTTGTTTGTTTGGGGTTTGTTTGCTCTTCTTTTTCTAAGTTCTTGTGGTGAGAGCTTAGATTAATTAATGATTGAAGTTTCCCCTCTCTTCTAAAATATGCATTTCTTTTCATGTAAAAAGTTCCCTCTTAGCATTGGTTTAGTGTTGGCATTTATTGATTGTCTGTTCATTCAATTTGAGATCTTCCTGTTTCTCAGTTTGACAAATAATTTACATATATTTGTATATTGGGTATTATATTATCCGATTCTTGATCCACTTTATTTTAGCTGGCTTCCTTAGATACTGCTCCAAAAAGGAAGTGAAGGGGGTGGCATCCATTATGGCAAGGTGGAATTATGGCAAGGTAAGACTATAAATTCAGGTTCCCTGTTGGCTTCCACTGACATCTGAGGGAGAGGACTCTATTATTACTGGGTGCTGGTCAATAAGGCCTCCCTCCTCTGACATCATCCTTAGGTAAGGGAAGGGGGACCTCAGTGCCAGGTGGGGGTGGAGGTCTAAGCTTCCCACTTGGTCTTTGCTGGAGTGGGTGGCCTGGGGCCACTGAGGGGGTGTGTGTGTGGGTGTGTGGGTGTGTGGATGTGTGTGTGTGTGTGTGTGTGTGTGTGCTGTGGCTGGAGCAGAGCCATCATTGTCTAAAAAGTTTTCTGTCTTGCTAAGCTGTTTCTTTCCTGGTGGTTTGGCTAGAAAATGCAAGGTTTTCTTGGGACATTTTTGTCTGTGTCTGTTGACATTTCTGGGTTACCAGTTTCTTCAACTTCAACTCTGGAATGTACCAGGCAAAAAGAAACCAGGGTATTACCACTATATCATTCCTTGGGCTCCAAGGCCTTACCCAGTCTGTCATTTTCTCTCCATCTTCCAGAGTTGTCTTACGTTGATCTTATATATAATATCCGGGGTTGTTAGTTGTACTTAGCAGAGAGAATAGAGGACAAAGCACATCCACTCCCTCTTCCCAGAAGCAGAAGTCCTTGCTCTCTAACAGTTACATTTTTCCAACATTGTCACTAAAAGTAACCTATTCTTTCCAGATCCCTGTTGGAACTACTTGGCCTCTCTATTTTGCTCACTCATATAAAGATAATGGAAATACTGACTATTATAAGGGATAATGTAAAAGAACGTGAGACTTCGTATCTAACACCCTTATTTAAAGAAATATTACAGTACATACACATAGACACAGGCACTGTATCCATTGTCCCTGAAGTACCAAAGTGGCCTGTCACAGGTAATTTTAAAAATCATGCTTATCTCAAAATATCATCTCTAAAAGGATAAAGCAGAACAGTGTGGATTTAAAGTGTGTAAAGGTCTCACCGTCACCGTCACAGCACTCCAGGATGGCAGGGTCTTCCCGGATCACTGCAGTCAGAGCGTTCACATCCCCATTCGATGCTGCCTGATAGACCATGGTCAGGTCAACTTCTTCAGATGAGTCACCTTTGTGAATCAATCAGACACATTGTTAGTGTGTGGAGGGAGTTTGTTCAAAGAATAACCAACTAAATCGTCACCCACACAAGTGACTCATTAAAACTTTCTAGTGAATCTGGGCAGACAGCTGAGTCATCCTGAGCACTGTACCTTCACCACTTCTGGAGGAAGGTGGGCTATCTGTAACACCACTGTGTGTTGGAAAGGAGCCTGGGGATTAGGTTTCTTTGAGATTTTGTGGTTCTCTGCAGGCATTCAGGTTTCTCAAAATCAGTGAGACCAGAGAGGGAAAGGGACCCTCATCTTGTTTCTGTTTCAGTTTTGATTGGAATCAGGTTACTTCTCAATGACTCAGTTTATCCATCTTTGAGAGAGGCACTGTGCTTCTCATTCTCTGTCCTCCAGATGCACTCAGAACTCTTTCCTGTCTGGCTCTGCATCCTGAGGACTGACTATCCCCAAGCTCCCTCACCCTCTTGCTTGCCTGTGGTAACACTTAGCAGGAGACTGGTGGGGATGGAGGAAGAGACAGAGAGATGGAGATGGGGCAGTTCTCCCCCTGCCCAGTGCAGTGTCTAGCAGTAGCAGTGTCCCTCCCACCAGGAGGTCTTCCTGTACAGAGCCAGCTCTCACTGGGATCCATGACAACCATCTCTTCTCATTCTCCTTCAGCTGTGACTGAGTAATGGCTTCCTGCTGGTGTTCACCTGTTCACCTTTGGTGCTTGTTCTTGGAATCCAGTTTCATCTCTGTATGTTGGTCCTTCAGGGAAGGCTCTTCATTTCCACCCTGGGATTTCATGAGATGGTAGTTCCAGAAGAAGTAGGGTGGTATGCATCTCCTTTGAATTGGGTCACCACCTATATTATACTGTTATGCATGACTGAACCAACGAATAGTGCTGCCAAAGGTGACAACAGAATCGTGGGTCACATGACCCCAGGGGAGCACAGGAAGGTCCAAGAAGTAAGCTTTTCTAGTAAGGAGACCCCTGGTGAGATGCTGTGCAGAGCTCCCCTCTTCAATTTCTCCCAGACATGTTTCTCCCCTCAAGCACAGATAGCCATTGTTTGGAGAAAAACTTTGAGAGAAATGTTGTGGGGCGCAACTTAAGAACAGACCCATCACCACTGAGAAGTCCACATTTGAGAGTCTTTATAAAGCTAGCCGACTGGCTGTCTCACACAATGCCCCAAAATATGGCTATTGGGAGAACAGCCCCGACCATAGGGTTGCAGGGGTTCTTATACCAAAAATCACATCAAACATAAGTGTCTGTTGCTATGATTCGAAATTACAAACTAACATCAGAAAATCATCAGCAGAGGGGGAGGTGAATCAAAATCACCCTTACCCAGGTACAAAATAAAGAATGGTTACTAACATCCACACAATCGTTGTTGACATCACCATTCACATGGTGCATTGTTTAGGAGAAATAGAAATCAAAAGAGAACAATTTTTCATCACATAAGAATTGTCATTTTGTATTGCTAAACTTGTCATGCTAAGTAACTGAGGATGGGTACAGAGGCGGGGTGTTCCCATGGGAGGAACTCATTTCCTACATAACATGGAGTCTCAGAGCAAAATGGAGTCTGTTTAGTCATTGCCCATATAGCTTGGCCTGTAACATTTCCATGGAGCCAAATCTGTCAGCCTGTCACAAAAAGAAAAATTTTGTTTTGTTTTTTAAGTTGCCATTTTCTACTAATGTTGACATTATGGTAGAGATGCTTTTCAGTTCTAATTGATCTTTAGTTGGCAGGGTTCCTAACCAATGGGTTTGGGGTCTCTATCCCAGTGTTTCTAAGAAGTCATTAATGATTTTTAACTTAACCAGTTAATCTGTACCAGGGACAACCTGTTATTGAAAACGATTCACTGTTTTGTAAAGTATGTGGTAGCTCTCTAATTTGTCCATGGTATTTTTTTCCCATAAGCACACTCACCTGTGCATTTGCACAAGGACTGGAAGTGGAAGGAGAGGGGTGTCCAGGTTGAGGGCCACATTTGTGGTAATTGTGAGAACTCTGGAGCCAGATGTTTGGGTACAAGTTCTGCTTGCACTGACCACCTGTATGAATGTGGTCCTGTTACCCTCTCTGGACCTTTGAGTTAATAATTAATTAATAATGAGTTAATAATTATTAATGAGTTAATAATTAATTAATAATATTAACTCATTATTTTTAAAATGGTGATGATGATGATGACGGCTCCCCATCCCATAAGGTTGTAGTGAGGAAAATAATGAGTTAATATTTAATCCTATGTGCTTTTAGAACAGGATCCAGCCTTTAGTAAACACTGTATGCACTTTGCTACTACTAATGCTACTTTTTGGTGGGGGTTCTTATTTAGATAGCATGAGAAATCTGAGACATGTAGAAAAAAATATCTCTTGTTGATGATGGCTATTTAAGAACCCATATGTTGCACAGAACATTAATTCTTTATTAAAGACCTTCCCAGGAGTCCATACATTTTGTTAACATGGCTTACAATATCTTTGCATACAAGAACTGGGGCCCAGACCCAAGGACAAAGATGGGCCTGGTATCTGGTTACATGTGCACATCTGAAGATGCTGGCAGCATCATTTCAGAAGGAAGATCCTGGTGGTGGGCCAAGGAGATGCCAAAGGTGACACTAGAACTGTGGATCTTCATAGTCTGTATATAATACGCTTATGCACATGCAACTTGTACATGACAGAGTGCAATAAAACATGCAAAGGCACATTCATCACACTGGAGCTGCCTTGCCTGATAGAATCAGGATCCCCAAAATCTTGCCAGAAGGATTTAAAGAGATCATATTTAATAGACATAAGCAGAGAGTAGCATATTTCAGTCCATAAAACACAATGAAGAGTGGTTGAACCTATGGGTTTTTGTCACTCAAGGACCCCTCACCCTGCTGTTAACCTGAACCTGAATGTTCTCTGGAGACCACCTCTGATCCACTTTCAGCCCATAGCCTAATTCGGTTGAATCAACTATATCCTAATCAGGAACAGACCATGTGACCTGAATCAAAGCCACTCTACATTTGCATTATCATGGACAGAGACTGATTCAGGGATGTGACCCAGTTAGACTACCCATGAACCTGGGAACTTGGTGACATCTTATGGATGAAGACCATGTTTAAGAAACATGAAAACTAAAACAAGGAGATGAACAGTCAGGGCTCTACAGAAGAAAAGAGTTGAGTCCTGTGGACGTAAATTAAACTCCCAAATCAAGCTACATCTTACGTCAGTTTCATCTCTAGAACATTTATTTTTATGTGCCAATCAATTCTTTTCTTGCTTAAGTCAATTTGCATGATCTTGTGTGTATGTTTTGGTTTTCTTTTTAGTCACTGAGAATATTCTAACAAATAAGAGGCTTTAGTGGTGGCACATTACAAAAGAACTTAGGGTTTTAGTTGGACAGTTAGCTTCATAAGAATTAGGGATGTTTTAATAAAATAGAAGGAACAGTGGCTGCATTACTGAGTCTAGGTATCACATTAAGGAAGGTGATAGCACCTTCCCATTCTTTGTTTTTTAATTTTTTATTTGTTCTTTTTAGTATACATGACAGTGGAATGTATTTTGACATGTCAGACATATATGGAGTATAACTACCCATCTTTGTGGTTGAACATAATGTGGCATTTCACTGGTTACATATTCATATATGAACACAGGAAAGTTATGCCCTATTCATTCTACTGTTTTTCACCTTCCCATTCTTAACCAGTCAGTGTCATATTGAGGTCTACAATCTGTAGGGTAAATGGGTCTACAGATAGCTGGAGAGCATTCAGAGAGTGACCAGAATGAGCTATGAATGAACTTCATTCATGTGACATGAGAAAAGTTTGAAGGAAATAAATGTGTTTTCTCTGGAGATTATTATTCTGTGAAATCATGATAGTAGCCCTTAAATATATAAAATATGCAAAGCATAAAATGGCAATACCATTCTCCAGAACTCTTCATTTTCCAAGACTCTCTGCCCATTAAACAATAACTCCTCATTCTTTCCTGCCCCCAGCCCCTGGAAAGCACCATTCCACTTCTGAGTATGTGAATTTTACTACTCTAGGTATCTTATATTTGTGGAATCATCAATATTTGTCTTTTTGTGTTAGCTGATTTTGCTTATCATAATGTCAACAAGGGTCATCCACTCGGTAATGTTGTAATATCAGATTTTCCTTCCGCTCAAGGCTGAACAACATTCCACTGTACATATGTACCATATGGTGTTTATTCACTTATCTGGGGACGAACACAGAGTGTTCGTCTCTGGGTGGTTTTCACCTTGTGGCTGTTGTGAATATGCCGCCATAGACATGGGTGTACACGTCTCTTTGAGACACTGTTTTCAATTCTTTTGGGTACATACTCAGAAATGGAATTGCTGACTTATGTGGTAATCCATTTTAGTTTGCAGGGGGAACCACCATACTGTTCTTCATAACAGTTACACTACTTTATATTGTCACCAGTGGTGCACAATGGTTCCAATTTCCTCACGTCTTTACCCACATGTATTATTTAGTGTGTGTGTGTGTGTGTGCACATGTGTGATTTTTGTTTTTTGATAATAGTCATCCTAATGAGTGTGAAGTGTATCTAATTGTGGTTTTTCATTGCATTTCCCTAACAATTAGTGAGGTAGAACATCTTTTCATGTGTTATTGGCCATTCCCCATTATATTTTGGGAGAAATGTCTACTCATATCCTTTGCCTACTTTTATATTAGATTGTTTATTTTTTGTTGTTCAGTTTATAGGAGATCTTTATATGTTCTGGATATTAAACCTTTATCAGATATATGATTTACAAGTATTTTCTTCCGTTCTGTGATCTGTCTTTTCACATCGTTGATGTTATCTTTTGGTGAACAAAAGTTTTACATTTTCAGAGTTCAGTTTGACTATTTTTTCTTTTGATGCCCATGCTTTTAGTGTCATGTCCAAAAAAATCATTGGCAAATCCAGTGTCAACAAAGCTCTCCACCTATTCTTTGTTTGTTTGGTACTGGGGATTGAACGCAGAATTTCTTTACCACTGGGCCACATCCCCAGTCCTTTTTATTTTATTTTGTTTTGAGACAGAGTCTCACTAAGTTGCTTAAGGGCCCAGTTGCTGAGGCTGGCAATGAACTTGGGATCCTCCTGCCTTAGCCTCCCTAATTGCCCCCCTAAACTTTCTCCTAAGAATTGTAGGTTTTATGTTTCAGTCTTTCATCCATTTTTAGTTATTTTTTGAATATGGTAAGAGGTAAGAGTCCAAGTGCATTGTTTTCCATGTGACTATCTAGTTGCTCAAGCACTATATGTTGAAAAACCTATTCTTTCCCTACTGAGTGGTCTTGGTGCCTTTGTTGAAAAGCAGTTAACCATAGATGGATTATTTCTGAACTCTCAGTTCTTTCTCATTCATCCATAGCCTGCATTTATGCCAGTATCACACTTTTTAATTACTATAGCTTTGCAGTAAGTTTTGAAATCAGGAAGTGTAAGTCCTCCAGTTTTGTTCTTTTTTTGTAAAATTGTTTTGTCTATTTGAGGTCTCTTGAGATTCTATATTAATTTTGGGATGGATTTTTTTTATATCTGTAAAAACATGGGCATGGTGAAATGTATTGAATCTACAGATTGCTTTGGGTAGTCTTGACATCTTAACAATATCAAGTCTAAAATCATGCTATGTGCATATATAAATAGACCACAGGGGATTTCACCTTTATGCATAAGTAGAAAGAACCAATCAGAAATAAATAAATAGATGAGTGAAGGAAAGATCAGTAGACTAAAGGAAGGAGGATGGGGGAAGGAAGAGGGGAGGAAAAGAGGGGGAATGTGAACTTAAATCAAATTCCATGAATGCATGGTTTTGTTGGGATGAATCCAACTACTACGTACAATTATAATGCTCTAATTAAAAAAAAGAAAAAAATATATTAAGTCTTTTAATTCAGGAAACATAGGGTGTCTTTTCATTTACTGGTAACTTCTTTGATTTCTTTCAGCAAGTCTTTGTGTTTTCAGTGTATGTCTTTTGCCTCCTTGGTTGCTTATTTCAAAGTATTTTATTCTTTTTGATGCTATTGTAAATAGGATTGTTTTCCAAAGGGCGTTTATGCAGTCAATTTTGTGGTTAAGTTGTTCTGTGAAACAGAACAGCAGTTAGAAATAGCAGTGGGTAAGAGTAACAGAAAGGTATTTTAATTGTTACAGCTTTGTAAAAAATGTTCCAGGTCACTGCAAGAGGTAATAAACTTCCTGTCATTGAAAATGGCCAGTCATGGCTAGGTGACCACCAAGGAAGCGTGTTTAGTAGGAATTCAGACAGAACGAAGCACAGGGGAGGGTAAAGGAAGACCTGAGAGGCAGAACAGAATGTACTTCAGAGCTCCTTTCATCCCTAGGATATGATTCTAAACCACAGAGTGATTAGGAAATAGGAAACGAGGGAACTTCCCTAGAGGTTGTGTAGAAACAACTAGTATAAACTGTGGTCACTGCAAATAACCAGGCCTAACCTTCATGATGGTACAAAGAATCTCTGTAGAAATGAGAACAGGCAGTGCAGAAATAACAGGTTCAAAGAGATGGACAACTAATGGTTCTTAGGGAATCTAAAATGGGGGCAAGAAAAATCTTTCCCACCGAAGGCCACAGAAGCACTTAAGATGTCCAAATGATGAATGGAAATAAACAACCACCATCTACCCATTAATCATCTGTTCATCATATGCCTGTCTTTGTTTCCATGGAGCATGTTTTTTTTTTTTTTTTGGTACTGGGGATTGATCCCAGGGGCACTCCACCACTGAGCCACATCCCCAGCCCTATTTTGTATTTTATTTAGAGAATTGCTTAGGGCCTCGCTAAGTTGCTGAGGCTCGCTTTGAACTCTCAATCCTCCTGCCTCAGCCTCCCAAGTGCTGGGATTACAGGCATGTGCCACTGTGCCCAGCTCCATGGTACATGTTTTGAATGGCTCTTGCCTCTCTGTGTGAAGGCTAACAGACATTTTGAGGGGCATAAAGAGAGATTTCAGGGCTGGGGTGGTGGTACATGCTTGCAGTCCCAACTACTTGGGAAGCTGAGGTGGGAGGGTCACTACTTGAGCCTATGACCTCACCTCAGAGAGAGAGGGAGAGAGAGAGAGAAAGGGGAAAGGGCGGGGGGAGAGATTCCAGAATGTATCCAGAAGAGAGACTGACAATGGAGAGAATGGGAGAGACACGAAAAAATACAAAGAGAGACACATATGAAAAGATGTAGATTATATTTTGTGAATAATTATATATTATACATATGACATATAAAAGACTGAAAGAACATGCATCAAAAATTAATGAACATCTTAGATATTTTTCCGAACTTTCTATATTTTTAAAATTCTCTATAATGAATTTGCATCTGTTTATACTCATCAAAATTAACCAAGTATTTTTTTTTCTTAAATGTTGAAAGAGGAGTGTGGCTTCTTACCTTTATATCAATATACTACTATTAAAGAAGACAGAGCCTAGTATGTCCATAACTAACAAGTCCATGATATTTCACAAAGTTCTCAAACAGGGGAAAAAATTCTGTTTTTCTAGTTTTGACCCTTAAAAGTACCCTAGTAGATTTTTTTAAACTATGTAAATATTTTAAATTGTTATCAATTTTTTATCAACAATTTGGGAGGATAAATGTTCTTGAAATCCTCTCTTTCCTTCATTTTTCATGATCAAAAAACTCACTGGTTTCTGGATGTATCATAAATCATCTATCTAATCCCAAGGGCCTAGAGTTAATTCTGGATTTCCAGATGTATGATAGGCTGTTAGCAATGCTCTGGGTCTTCAGATTTTACACCAATGTGGGCCCCTTTTCTAGAGCTTTATATAGTGGTTTTGCCTTGGGGTTCTGTCGAGTTCTGTGGGAAAGCCCTTGACTGCATCAATTACTAGGCCCATTTTATCCAAATTACTAGAGGTCAGCTCCACGCTTGTTCTACTTAAGTTGTGGCCCTTTCATGGAAGGGTTAGGTTGGTGTAAGAGCAGATTGGGTAATGTAATTTCAAGAGTCCAATCCAGATGGTTTGAGAGGCTTTCTTTGGTTTATTCTATTCTGTGGATCCTTGGGTGACTGAACCTACCCTAGAGTCACCCATGAAGTCTGAATTCATTTTGGGCAACTACAGAGGACTGCAGAACTTTCTTCGATTGTTCCTTGGAATAGAGCTGAGTGCCTCTGAAGAACATACATTTTTTGCATTCATCTGTTTACTCAGCATCTACCACAGACTAGTAAAAGTGTGGGTACAAACATGGTAGAATCTGTGTCCCTAAGAGCAGCATGACATGCCCTAGTAGGAAGACAGATGTCTAATTTATGATTAAAACATCCTGGGAACATTACGGCAGGACAGGAGGCATCACTTAAATAATGGCTTCCTGGACATTCTCCTAATTGAAATCCCTCTTTCCTCCTGCAGAATTATTCTGGATGCTGTGGGACAGTGCATTCACAGGGCCACCCAGAACAGCCTATCCATGAGAAGGTGAGGCCTGTCCACCTTGAGGGAGGGTGTGTGATTTCAGTGCACACTGATGCCTCCATGTGACAACATTGCCACCCGCTGGTGGTGGGAAGCCTCTGTGGGCCTTGACCTGGGCTTTGAGCCAGGATGGTGCCTGTGCTGCTAAACAGGATTAAGAGCCAGTTTGGAACTCTGTCCACACAGGAACAAGCTGAAGGTCATTGATACAGTTGTCCAGCACTGAATCAAAATTAGTCTCATGTGACTCTTATACACAGCACATGACAAGCAGCACACATACATGGAGGCAATATAGAAAAATGCTAGGGACAGGCTCTGGGACTCAACCTCCAGGGGTGGAACCCTGGCACTGCCACTTACCTGCTAGCTGTGTGACCTCAATTAAATTGCTTAACATTTCTATGCCTGTTCTTCTCTGTCAAATGGAGTAAGAGTAGTGCCTGCCTCTCAGAGCTGTCCAGAGAGCTAAGTGAGTTAATTCATACCAAGTGTTGAGAGCAATGTCTGGTACCAAGTTTGTGTTCAAAGTGTATTAATTTGTAGTATTATGCACATTTCGACTTTGACGTAGATAGGCACTCCCTCATCTTTCTCCCTGAAGAGATGCTCTCAGCAGGCTGTTGTGATTTGTTGAACTGAAGCAGTTCTCATGTTTTCTTCTCCACTCCCTCAGTGTGCATTCTCTTAGAAAGTGGCAGTCATGTGGGAAAAAGAAAGAGTTTTGTTTTAACATTTTAAAGAGAAAAATAACTCCAAACTTCCTGTAGGTACCAGCTGAGATAAGAGTCATGGTGTGGAGTGGAAAAGAAGGGATTTCACCCTGAGTGGAGGAGAGTCTTGCAACAATATTATCTCAGGAGTAGTATCTAGCCAACATCAGACCTTTCTCTGTAACCAGATTTATCATGCAATACGTGTGTTTCTTTGAATCTCCACATCCCTGTATTCCTGGGGACATTCTTCTGCGGTGTGGATGCTTTGCCATTTTTAGCCTATATCCTGCACAGAGGGAGGCCTTGGAAATGGACTTTTCTGTTTTAGGAAGCTTGTCTATGTTGCCCTTCAGTAAAGATGCCTCTCTGGAATGCACTTTCATAGAATGCACTTTAACTGTAATAATACCAATTTTTAAAAAGACTACCTTTAATGCATAGAACTTTCAGAGTGGGGTAACTATATTTGTTGATCAGCATAGTATGTATGTTCTGCTCAAATGAGTTTTCTCACCCACTCTGAAGTTTTGTGGAAATATTTTTGATGTTGAAGCATTGTGTCAGAAAGTTCTTTGGTAATTAGGAGGTATATATCTTAAATTGATTGTGCTAGCCTACCTGGCCTTTGGAAATTGAAAAGCACACCAAGTGGTATGGTGTTATATCATCCATCCTTCCTCCAATCTCTGTTACTATCTTCTGAGCAGACTGTATTACTCCATCTACCTCTTTTGCTTTTAAGAAAGGGCAGAGGTTGGAGTCAGGTATTTGTTATCTTAACTGGAGACTCTGGAGTTGGGGTGGTGGTGACCGGAGAGTAGAAAAGTAGGTTTTGTATAGTTTGGAGCCAAGCAGACTCAGTGGAACCTGACAGCTGCATATTAGGTACACTGGAAAGAGAGTTTAGGATTGTTTTCTGTAGATCCCAAACTAGTTCTGGTGGGTACAACTGGAATGAATGAGACTTCTGAATAACAAAAATGTTCAGAAATAGAACGGATTATGTTGTGATCTAGTGTGTTACTCCCCACTACCCAGGTTTAGCAGGTTCTGACCAAATATATCTTGGGAAAGTTCTCAAGGAGACACCGGTATTGAGCAGCAGGTAGACCCCTAAGTTTCCACGCATGATTGATGAGAACATCAATGTATCTATCTAACGTGTGGAGAGCCAAACAGTGAATCACCTGTCATTGCAAGAACAAAGACTTTGGGGCTGGGAAAGATCTAGAAAGGAGGTCTTCCTTGGATGTTGTATAGGGCATCCTCCTGATGGCCCTTTCCTGTGCCACTTGTAAAACTGTCCCTAGTGCCTTGATCCTCTAAAAATAATCTTACAAAACCAAATATAAGTTAGGTGGTTGGCCAAAGTGCCAGAGTTGGAACAAGTCTTTCTTGCTCTATGGTCCTTGAACTTTGTATTATCCTTGAAGCTCTCTTGTGGCCGTGTGCTCTGTCTAAGGGGCTTCCATGATGTTCTCACTGTCTGAATTCTCTTTTCTCTCTTGTTAACAATGATGCATTTTAAGATTGGACAGGATTTCTTTCTTCTTTAAATTTTCTTTAAAATTTCACTGATACTCTGAAGAGTGCTTTCTGTCTACAGTCACAGACTGATAGTAGTTTCTTGACAACTGTATTGTGGGCTTCTAAAGATGCTCACAAGCAACTGAAATGGAATTGCTTCTCACGACATTGGGATAATTTCTGGGTACCCACCTTGGGTTCATCATTGCTTGATAAAAGGCATAGAATAAACCTAACCTTCCCTTCATGAGAACTCACTAAGATTCACACTAGAGTTTATATCCACGGTAGCATAAATGAGTTTGACACATAACCCAAAGTTGGAAGCACAGCTGTGGAGAGTTGGTTGTACAATGGCAGGGGAGGAGGGAAGGCAAAAGTTACTGCAATGGTAGAACGGTTCTACAGTGTGGAAGAGTGAATGTTTTTAACATGTTAGATAAATGTCAAACCCGGCGTGGTGGCGCACGCCTGTAATCCCAGCAGCTTGGGAGGCTGAGGTAGGAGGATAGTGGGTTCAAAGCTAGCCTCAGCATGGGCAAGGCACAAGCAACTCAGTGAGACCCTGTCTCTAAATAAAATACAAAATAGGGCTGGGGATGTGGATGTGGCTAAGTGGCCAAGTGCCCCTGAATTCAATCCCCCGGTTCCATAAAAAAAAAAAAAAAAAAAAAAAGATAAATGTCAAATGACTGAGGAACAAAATTCTCAGACTGAAGCACAGAAGAAGAACAAACATTTTCTACTTTATTTTCTAAGGGTAGCCCAAACTGGTGAACACACACACACACCCCGACACAAAGACACAAAACACAAAATTCTAAGTTGTAAATTAAATTCTACTGGATCAAATTCACTTGGGGGGTTAAAAGAACAACACAACATGGCCAAATGGAGGTCATTCCAGAATTAGATACTTTGATTTTTGGGTGTCCATTAATAAAATATATCGCACCAGTGGGACAAAGGAGTAATATACAATTAGATGAGCAAAGACCAGAAAAGCATGTTATATAATTTGGTATCTGTTCCTAAAAAGCTGCTTTTAGCAATAGATTATATTCTTTAATATGATTAAGAGCATTGATTTCAAGCATCATACCTAATAGTGAAACAATGCAGAAAGAAAGATATATGACAAACTCAAACTGATACTATAAGATAAACAACATAGAAGTGGGATATTATAATCACAAAGCAAAAACAAAGCAGTCATAACAGTAACAGCTAATTTTTACAGGTGACTTACGTTCCAGGCACTTTCCTAACAGTTTCATCTTAGGCCATTTATTTGTTTTACCAACTTTATGAAGTCGATAGTATGAGGAAATTGAAGCAAAGAAGGATTTAATGACTTTTTTTGAAAATTTCACAGTTATAAAGTGGTAAAGCAAGGTTGGAAACCAGTTCATCTGACCTGCAGCCAGAATTCTCATTCACTATGTGGCTCTGAATAATTTGAATAATTTACAGTAATTCACTCTTATCCAGTTTGGACTACACATAGTATACAACAGTCTGAAAATATCAAATGAAAAATTCCAGAAATAAACACTCCATAAGCTTCATATTACACCCCACTTCACATAGCATTACAAAATCTTTTGCAGTCCCACTCTGTCCTGTATGAGAAGTGAATCATCTCTTGGGCCTGTGTATCCATGCTGTTTATGCTACCTGCCCATTTGTCACTTAGTAGCCTGTGGGAAGCCACCCATGACCTCTATGAGAACCAAGCATAGCTGGACCATTAACCAGGAAAATCTGGTCTTAGGAACTCTCAGTTATTAATAACGGATTGAGATTGCCTGAGTCAAGTGGTTAGCCTTTTAGTTCACCATGGAAATTCCAATGCAGGACTTGGATGTGGGAATGACCCGCTAGAGCCAAATGGCTTGCTTAACTCCACCCCATCCTGTTTTTCATGGAAGAAGCTTCTACACCTTCTTTTGATCTATACCGCTATAAATAAAAGAAGTGTGTGTTCCTTCCTTTGTTTAAACCAGACCCTTATGGATGGCTTAGTCAGTCATGCCCCTGCTTCAGAGATAATTCTGTCTTCTGTCATTATTCCTGATAAATAAATTTCATCAGGCTTTTATTTCATAGCCAGCCCATCCCTCCTATAGGAAAACTTTCCTCACCCATGTGGGATGTGTGGTGATAGTAGCCAGTTTGGTTATGAGGTTAACTGTAACTGTATTGCAGTGCTTATGTTCAAATAACACTTATTTTACTTAATAATGTAGATTTTACATTATTAAGTGTGATTTTTCTTACTAATGGCCCCAAAGGGCAAGAGTAGTGGTGCTGCCAATTCAGATATGTCAAAGAGAAGCCATAAAGTGCTTCCTTTAAGTGAAAAGGTGAAAGTACACTAAGATATTTTGAGAGAGACAGAGGGAAAAAGAGATAGTGTATGCATGTGTATGTGTGAGAGAGAGAGACCACATTCATATCAATTAAAGTGTACTGCTATAATTGTTCATGTTTTTATCATTTATGGTTGGTAATCTCTTACTGTGTCTAGTCCTTAAAATTAAACTTTACTCTAGATTTTTATGTATAGGAAGAAACAGTACATATAGGGTTTGGTATTATCTGTGGTTTCAGGCACCCCCTGGGGGTCTTGGAATAAGACGCCCTAAGGATAAGGGATTCATGGTAATTACCCATCAGGCCACACAAGGGAGTCAATCAAAGAAGTAACACAATATGATTAAAATAGTCAACAAAGTTGGAATTTAAAAGTAAGCACAAAAGTACATAGTCTACCATAAATAAGGAGAAAAATAACCCATTGTGATGATAAAAATAAGTCAGGAATATAGCTCTCTAAAATATTCATAATTTAAGTAAAGAAAACTATGTAACTTTATTGTAGGATATATAAGAGAAGGATAGAATTATAAAAATATATACTATTTTCCTAGTTAGGAAGGCTAAATAGTATAAGAAAAATTTAATTATTGCCATATCCATTTATGTTTAATGTCTTAACTTCAATCAAATTTCCTACACTTTGGGGAGAAGTAGAGGTCAGGAAAATGTCAGCTTTTATTTGTAACAATATGTGGACAAGTGTATGTTTCAAAGAAGAACAAAGAATATATTCAAGTATTTGATTATCAGTGAAAGAAAATCTCTGGAAGGATGTATCAGAAACTGGTTATAGTGTTTACTTTCAGAGAAGGGAGTTGGGTGACTGGAAACAGGGGAGTGGGTGAATGTTTTCCATCTTTAAAGAGTGTAATTACAGTACCATTTCAAGAGCAAAAAGAAACAAAAAAAGGAGATTAAAAACAGCTAAAAATATCCAACATAATTGAAAAAATAATCAATATCGAAGGAGATTTCTTCTATTAAACAGTCCATTATAAAATTGTAATAATTAAAATTAGGTTCTGCCTAAAAACTGGAGAGGTTACTAGAGAAGCATGACGTCAGAAACGTGTGTGGCAGCCACAAGGCAAGTGGAAGCCAGTAGCTGTGCTAGCTTTTGAGTCCATGGTGGAGTTTGATCTAGAAGTCATCTTAGACTCAGAGGAAAGAAGACTGGGAGCAGAGAGGGGAAAGTAATCATGCTCTGAAGTCTATGAGCTTCCTGCTCAGGCCAAATCTTCCCCTTCCAAATGAAAATGGGTGCTCTGCTGTGAATTCATTGTGGAGGAGGAGACTGTCTGAACAGTGGGCTGTTCTCTTGCCTTGGAAGATGGGTTGTCCATATGAACTTAGCTGAGTCACTTACAATAATCACTAGCACTTACTAAGTGATTACTCTGGGCCAGGCACAGTTCCAAGAGCTTTGTATGTATCACTTCATTAAATCCTCAGAGGATTGTTAGAACCATCTTTATAACCACCCTATAACCTTATAACTGGGCAATTACTGTGCGCCAGGTACAGATCCACACACTTTGTATTTATCAATTAATTTAGTCTATTGTAACCCTTTGCAGTATCATCATCTTAACTTACAAGGGGAGGAAAGCAAGGAGCAGAGATGTTGAACAGCTGGCTCACACAGGCAGTTCCAGGGCCATACAGTTCAGGGCATTGTGTCACCGCGAATCTCTCTCTGTCTCAGCCTTCACATATAAAGAGTGAGGAGTTGGATTATATTTTCACTAAGATTCCTTCCAATTTTAGAATACTACTATTCTAAGGCAAAGCTCCTCCAGGATCCATCCTGAAATTGGTTTCTACTGTGGCCACCTGAAATGAAATACCTGACCCCCCATCTCAACTCTTCTCTCTATTCAGTGGTCCCTGCAAGATGGTCTACTTATAGCCCAAACTCTAGGGTAACATTATATAACCAGAAGGATGCAAGTATCATTTGGGGTAAATTTCAGGTGTCCCTCTCACAGTTTTTTAAAATGAGATTTAAAAAAAAAAAAAAAAAAGCAGACTGTGTTCTGTTTACCATGGAGAATGAAAGATCAAAGGTGTAGTCTCAAGAGTAAAGTTGGTGGCACCATGCCCAAAGTGCAGGATGCCAAGGTTGGAAGAATTCCTCTTTTATTTATTTTTTTATCAGCTGCTGTTTTCATTTGACCTTGTTTGCAGAGCCAGAGCTCTCAGAACTGTCTCCTGGAGAAACGTTCATGATGCAGAACAGACTAAGTAGCAGAATGATAAAGAGCCTGCCCACGGAACCTTCTGTGATGAAGCCAAGTCCTCACCTTGTGAATCCCTGTCCATTACCTCACAGTCCACAGGTCACATTCCAGGGTCTCCTCACCTTTTCATCCTCTTCCTCCTCAGAGGTTGGGGCCATTCTTTGCTCCAAAGGCAGGCTATCACAGTAGTCCAGGCCTGTTGGCAGAGCTCCCCACAGAGGGAAGCCCACACCAGGGGGACCACAGCTGACCCAGCTTGAGCAAATGAGAGAGGGATTGGGCCCTTGGTTGAGGACTCTAGCAACCTCTCCTTTCTTTTCCTTCTCATGCTGTCAAGAAGGGATTGATGGGATGGGCTGGCAGAATCCAGAGGTGTAGCTTGATGTGTATGAAGGGGAGTGTGAGGGAGGTTGGGGGTCAGAAGCTTGAGTTATCATGGCAGCTTTGCCCCTTGTCCTGTATGGTTTGGGCAAGTCATGTAACCTCAGATGGACCAAAAATGGAACCTATCTCATAGGCTATGGCAAGGATTAAATGAGATAATAGGAATTGTATGGCATGTGGGAGCTGCTTAATAAACCAGGGTGATTGTTCTTCCAGTTATGAATTCTGGTTAATTCTTGGCCTGATCTCCTGTTTCTCTTTGGGAGCTACTCCCCAGTCCCAGTATGGAGCATGAGTTGTCATGGATCCATCTTGCTGGCAAGAAGCTAGAAACAGGTTGGAGATAGGAGACTCTGGAGAACACAGCCCTTCGCTAGTTGAGGGAATACAACACTTTGTATACTATATTCATTCTTATATTGCTAGACAGTTATATCAATTTTACAATTAGAAAAAAAATTAACTCTGCTAGAAACCATTGACATCTAATGCTGCAACATCTCTACCCCCAGATGATGATTATGAAGGATTTAAATAATCCTGTGATAAATTGAGACAGACACACATTAGCTCTGCAATATTCTGGCTGGGAATGCAAACTCCAAATTGAATCACAAGGAAGTCTCAGATAAACTCAAAAAGAAAAACTTGATATTTAACAAAAGAGAGAGGTTAAATTTTCAAAAATGTCAATGTCATAAAAGACAAAGAAAATCTGTAGAAATGTTCCAGATTAAAAGAGACTAAGGAGACTAACATAATACCTAATCCTAGACTTGATTCCTTAGTGGGAAAAAATGCTATAGGAGACATTATTGGGCCAACAGATAAAATTGGAATGCAGACAGCAGATTACATAAAAGTACACACACACACACACACACACACACACACAAAAGGGGGGGGGTAACACACACAGAGATAGAGCAAATGGAGTAAAATGTTAACAGTAGGTCAATCTATGTAAAAAAGATCCAAATATTCTCTATACTATTCTTAGTCTTACATTTCTATAAGATGGAAATCATTTTCAAACAAAAAGTTTTAAAAGGATTGGAACACTATTACAGATTATGTTCTGAGGGCACATTTGGAAATGGAAATACTTCTTGTGTAATGGGAAATCCTCTCTTCTCTTTCTCCCCCAATATTCTCAATAAAATAAGAAAAGTCTCATCAATGGGCAAGCGCCCTTCTCAATTTTTAACAAAGAGAAACCGAACAAAGGACTCTTCTTTAGTATGCAAACCTAATTGTTAGTTGAGAGTTAATACCAGTGCAAAGGCATCATTACTGTATAAGATAAATAAAAAAATCTGGGATGCACATCATTCGTGATATAATGTAATGGTGGTACAGAATGGAAATCTATAGATATTCGTAAGCAAAGAGCAGTCTAGCTCTGGAGACGTTGTAGAATTAATGAGTAGAGATGGTAGGAAAAGCTTGGTGTGGGGACCCTGCTGACTTCAGGGCCAGGGGCTGGATTCAGAAGTTGATCTGGTAAAGTTGCGTGGGGTCCTTCTTCCCCTCTGGAAACCCCTCTGGAGACTCCTTTTTGGGATGCATACTTTAGCAAGAGGCCCCTCCATTGGGACAGTGGGGGCCATCCTGTGGGAGAGAATGACACCACCCCTCTAGTCTCTGATACTAAATCAGCTTCAGTTTCATGGCTCTTTCAGGCTGTGACTGCTAATCATTTGGATAAGTTCAGCCAGGGTTTCTTTCTATCCATGTCCATAAAAGGATCTAGGAAGGGTGGAAGGAGAGGAACACTCAGGCTATTGGAGGCTGAACCTGTCCCAGGTGCTAACAGATTGGGGACTCCAGAATGGACTGATCTGTCACAATCTTTCCCAGGTATTGGTTGATAGGAAAAAGAAGGGGATGGTACAAAGGAGGAGTCCAAGAAAGAAGGGGACAGACTTCTACCTAACAGGTTTGCCTAGACTTCATCTTGAGTGGGCAAGAACATTGGAAAAAAGATTCTTCTTCCACGCCTCTTTCCTATGCTCCTCTTTCTTAGCTGAGAGAGGAAGAAGGCTGAGTATCTTCTCAGAGGCAATAGATCATCTGACTCTAAACCAGGGGACTAGCCACTCTCCCTATATGTGAACTGTCAATCGCAGTTCTGAAAAACCAATTATAATACTCCTCCAGGTGCCTGGTTGCATTCCAGATTCCCATTCAAGGTCTCTGAGCCTGAAATCAATTGAGAGCAAATCACGGTCCTCTCCTTCCTGCTTCCTATGGTATTCCTGCCTAACCTCTGTTTTTTTCCCCAAAACTTTCAAAATTTGCTTATTCTTCCTTTCAAGGCATCTGGTTGTCACACTGCAATTTTAACTTTTGCTTTTTCAGCAAAGTGCAAATCTTTTTGTTTAGCATTGATTTTAGATGAGAAGTTAGGATTTAAAACCAGCACTTCTGTGTGTGGGAGCTTTAAAAATTAAAACACAAAGGGATACCAGCTTAATTGTGAAAATAAACGTTTCATTAATTTGACTTTTTGTTGATGTCTTTTTATTTTTTTCCCATTAAACTCTATAGATGGCCAAGGAAGAAACATACCGTGGTGGAGAAAACATGGGCCTTGAAGTCAAACAGGTTTAGACTGGAATCCCAGCTTTGCCATTTTATGTGGTGATATTGAGTAAGTCAAAACTTTTTGGATTGCCTTATGGGCAAAAGGGGGTAAAAATAATGGAGCTAATATGAGAGTTATCTGAGCTAGCCAAGTATAGTCCTGGGCTCAGAAGCCTGGTTCAGCTCAATGCTCAATCAACATTAGCTCTGAGCATTACATCATCCATGAAAGTACCTGCACAGAGTCTGTACCCAATAGCTACCACCTCCCCACCTCTTAAATGATGGCTTTCCTTCTTTAATGAGAATGGATTTTACCTAAAATCAAGTCATGTGGATTATGTGCTTTTTTTCTGAGAGTTAACTTCTTACGTCACATAGTGGGTCAAATGTTGGCCGTAAAGATATGTCCACATCCTAATTCCTGGAACCTCTGACTTACTTTTTATGGCAAAAGAGTAAAAATTACCTTAGGTGTGAGAACAAATGTGGTTAACTCAAAGATCTTGAAGAATTTATCCTGGATCATCTGGGGCAAGGGAATTTGAGACATGCACACAGAGAGACACACAGCAAGCCATGTGAAGATGGGGACAGAGATTGGAGGGATGAGGCCATAGTAGCCTGAAGCTAGAAGGTGCAAGAAAAGATTCTTCCCTAAAAGTTCTAGAAGGAGTATGGCCCCTGTTGACATCTTGATTTCAAACTTGTGGTCTCCAAAACTACAAGAAAGTAAATTTCTATTGTGTTAAGCATCTTAGCTGGTGGTAATTTGTTAAAGCAGCCTAATGCACTGTATTAATCTGGGCTGGAAGACAGACCCTTCCTCTCACTCTCCCAGCACCTCTACAAAGGAAACAACTGGTGAGGTGGCCCAGAGTCCCCCAGGTGCCTGCAAACACTCCACTATGCCTCATCAAACACATTTCCTTATAGGACCAGGGCAGGGCCCCAACCTCCTCATTCAGTCACATGGAGGGCTGAGTGAGGCCTTGGGGACCACCCTTGTTTCTCTGAGGCCTGGGATTCCTTCAGGTACAGCAGAGCTTTTCTTCCCACAAGTAGTAGCAAAGCTTAAAATGGAAATATCTTCAGTTATATAATATGTCGACTGTGTTCTATAGTAAATGATTTTACTACAGGTCCTTTCCTGCATGTGGGCTTTTAGAGGGAAGACAGCCAGGAAGAGCACATGGGAACAGAGAGCTGTTGCTATGGTGAAAGCAGAAAGCATAGACAGGGTGGGAGCATTGAAAATGCAGGTTTCATCCTCCCAAGTTCACAAAGCAGGCCAGAGACATGGCCCTGACCCCCTGGCCAGTCAGATAAACTGAGCTTTGAGTCTCCAGCAAGCTTGTGGGTACACAATATCATCCACATTCTACAGAAGAGAAGACTAAAGCAGAGGAGATCAATTAGTTTTCCAAGTTCATGCAAATGGAAGAGGGCTATGAAAAAACTTGGCAACTGTCAATCTGCCACGAAGACCCTGACAGAAGGATGTCTTGATTCTTCTAGCTAAAGGGAGATACAGAAAAGTGCAGCAGGCAGGATTCAGGTCCAAACCTACTTCATTAGAGCTCTGCAGGTCGTTCTGCATCACATTGCTCCAGCATCCTCTGGACAACCATGAACCAAGTCCTGGCCTACACCCGTCCCAGAACAGTTTTGGGGGTCAGAGATTGCTGATGAACAGGAAGTGTCCTATTGGCCTGTTGTCTGGATGGAGAATGCCAAGTCTTGGTCCCCTCTGTTAGTAATAGTGGGATGAACCTCTGTGCTTCCATTCTCCCATTTGAAATGTCTGGGGGTGAAGTGGATGGCTGGTTCTCAATCTTTGCTGCATGTCAGAAAACCCTGTGGGGTGTCTGTCAGGCTATACCTTACACCAATTACACTGGAATCTCCATGGGAGGGATCTGGCATCCACATTTTCCAGATCTCCCCAGATGATTCCTATACACAGCCAGGTTTGAAAACCAGTAGATCCCATCCCTTTCTAGGGTTCTTTCAGATGTCTTCTGTCAACATCTGCATGTGAGCCTGGTCCCACCAGAGTTTCAATTTTTCAGATATTAAGAATTCATGGAAAAGTCTCACTAAAGCTCCACACTCAACTTTTCCAGAGAAAGTCACTTCACTGTGGTTTGCCTAATGATAGAATATTTGAAATCTCTTCAGTGACCTGAACCTATCTAATAATGGATTTTCATGCTTTAAAGAACAAGGAAGGATGTTGTGTCCACTAACAGGTGAATGTTAAAAAAAATGTAATAAGATGCACAATGGAGTTTTACTCAGCTGTGAAGAAGAATGAAATTATGTCATTTGCTGGTAAATGGATGGGTTTGGAGAACACCATGCTATATGAAATAAATCAGACTCAGAAAGTGAAATCAAGAGTTAGTTGTTCACCTTGTAATCCCAGTGGCTTTGAAGGTTGAAGCAGAAAGATCATGAATTCAAAGCCAGCCTCAGCAACAGTGAGGCACTAAGCAACTCAGTGAGACCCTGTCTATAAATAAAATACAAAATTGGGCTGAGGATGTGGTTCAGTGGTCAAGAGCCTCTGAGTTCAATCCCTAGTACCTCCTGCCCCCCCAAAAAGAGTCTATGTTTTTATCCTATGCAGAAGCTACAGAGAGGGAGGGGGAAGGAATATGAAAAAAAGGGTGGTGGGGGTAGATTTCATGAAAATAGAAAGAAAATCAGTGGAGTAGAGGAAGGGAATTGAGAGGGAGAGAGGAGGGGAGGGCAGGGGGAAATATTGGGGAATGAAATCTACCAAATTAGGCTATGTCTATTACAAAAACCACAATGAATAATATGTAATATATTATGTAATATATAGTTATGTATAATATATTATTCACTGTGTAATATTCATGTATTATTCACTGAATACATATGTATTGCATGTATATATTCACAATATATATATATACACACATGCGTATCCAAAATTATAATGCACTAGCTAAAATAATAATAACAACCATAAAAGGGAGATCAGCAGAGTAGAGCAAGTGGATGGGGAAGGGAAGAGGGGAGGGAAAAGGAAGATGCTCAAAACTCATAATTTGAGATTGGTCAAATTATGTTATGTGCCTGTATGAATATGGCATAATGAATCCACTATTATGTACAATTTTAAAACACCAATAAAATAAGTAAAAAAGCAGAGGAAGGATTAACGAAATAATAAAACTATTCAAGTATCATTTTGTTGATTATTACTCTAGAGCTTGCTCTAAATGGTACCTTGGGTTCTGAAAAAAATAATTAATGGAACCCAGCCACCCAGCACTAATTTAGGCCTAAGGACTGTTAAATGGAAGTTAGAGGTGTACAGAATTTTGCATTTGAGAAACTCCCAGTCTGAGGTGGTAATATAACAACAGAAGCAGCATGAATTGGAAATACTTACTGCACATCAGACAATGTGATAGGGGCTTCTTATGTATTATTTCAGAATCTCACAGTAATCCTGATCCATAGGAATCATTTCCCTCATTTCATTGTTGAGGAAACTAAGAGCCAGAGAGGTTAGGTAACTTGCCATAGTCACACGGCTAAGAAGAAGTAGCTGTCTGCCATTCTGACCTATGTCTGTAGGATTTGGAAGCTCCTGCTCTTTCCATCATATCCTAACATCTTTAGAAAGAGAGAAAGGACTCAGAAATAGAAATAGAGATGGCAAGGGAAGGGTTAACTTTCAAGAGGGACAGTCAGGCCTAGGGTGAAGGGGTTGCTGTGGATTGCTCACCTGAGAGGTATTATAAGAAAATAAATATTCCAAATTGCTATTTTAACGATATTTTGGGCTCATTGCTCTTGGAAGGTGCTGCACTGGAACACATGAATGCATAATGAAGGGCTAGCTCTTCCGCAGTCAGTCCCAGTTCCCTCAAATTAGGCTTCAGAAATAAACCTATTGTGTTCCTCTATGGATTACATGGCACAACATCATTTTCTCAGCCAGTGTGAGCGTTTTGGTTCTAAATAGATTTTCTCTTTGCTGATTGCCATCAGTGGTACAAAATGTACAGAGGAAAGGGTGGTGGTGGGCAGAGTTGTAATAATACCTTTTTCTATGGTGCTTGTATCCAAATGTAATGTGAACCAGCACACTTTGAATATAGACACACACATACACACACACACACACACACACACACACAAAATAAGCTGGGAATACACTATATGCAGATAGACATTTGTTAACTCAGAAATCTAAATATTAATTATTTGAGAAACTCACTGAGCTCAAATAATTCGCCCATGAAGCCAGATACAGATTGAGGGGTGGTAAACACTATAGCCTGGGGCAGCTAATGGGGAAAAGAAGCAATGGGCTTTCTTAATGAGGCTTTCACAAACCACCATTTCCTGTTGTATCTAAAACAAGTGGAATCACCAAAGGAATTTAGGACCTTAAAGAATACTCAGGGACTGTACAAAGGGATTTAGATATCAGATACTTAAAAAGATTCTTAACTATATTTATTAGATTTAAAGAAGGGAAATTTTCTACACATACATAGAAAAATGTATAATTACACATACATGTATAAATGCATAATGTGTATACAAATTGTTTATCTATAGACTAAATGACTACATAGATGCTTTTCATAGGGGGGAATTAATTTCACAGCAACCTTTTCATGTAGAAAATTATCTCCACTCTGGAAATTATGAGTAAGGAAGTTGCACTCTGTCATTGAAAGTGATGACATAGGGATAAGTCAGTGTGCAATCTCAGAGGAGATATTGTACCAACCCCAGGTATATGTGGGTGACCTCTGTTCCTGAAGGGAATCAAGAGGTACTTATGAAGCTACAGCAATGAGATATGAAGCTAACAGAAAAGAGACATGTGATGTATTCTTCTTATATTATTTTCTCTAACATATTTTTTAAGGATTTGGAAAAAAAATGAATAAAGATGACACTATCTGAAACAGTATACTCGAAACCCAATTTTTAAAATTTGTGGTAGGAATTCTTCAACAAGACGGACAGACTGTAAGCTGCTTTTTCTCTTCCAAATGCTTTAAATTAGAAGTGAACATTCAGAGCAGGTTTGTTTTCTTGGTGAAATGCTCTACACACACACACACACACACACACACACACACACACACCTCCCTCCTTACAACCACAAACTAAAGATGCTAAGAACCTTGCAACCACAAACTAAAGATTCTAAGAACCAAAGGATGTATTAAAGCAGCATCTTACCTTTTTGCTGATCAAACACAGAAGAGGTGCTGAAATCCATGGTAGCCTGTCTCATCATCTATCATCAGAGTGGCAAAAAGCATCCAGGTCTCTAGAGAGTATAAAACACCATCTCGCACATTGCAGTCAACACAACAGTCAGATACGGTATCGCTTGCCAAGGCCCCTGTTGGAGAATTAATGATGCATTAGAGCTGCAGGTTGTTATCAAGGCAAATGATGAAAATAGGTAAATATTCCTCCTGTAATACCAGCCAGGAAGAGTTACTCTTGTAGCCTCATTCACTGGCTATACTTGTATATAATTATTATACACCCTCTACTCTAAACAGATCAATAAAACAGCCCAAACCTTACAAAACAGTATCAGTGGGGGTCACCTGCCTTGGATCCGAGCCAGGAAACTGCTGCAAGTTATGGAGCTTCAGCAGCTGGAACGTAGCTTTAAACCATCAGAAATCTCAATGGGTGAGTGAGGATTCACAGGGCCAGACAGAGCATGTGCAGAGCTGCCGATGCAGACTGCATTCGGCAGTGTTCCTGATGGAGTGAGAACTGCATTTGGGTCATGTGAGCAGAGAGTGCCATCTCAATGGAATAGGACGTAAATATTGTAGCAGGAGGCTGCTGGCCATGTGCTGCGCAGAGTAATTACCCACTTTTGCACCTCGGCTTCAGGCTCCCTTCAGCACTGGTCTATGATTGACAGGGAGGTTGGGATTTAGAAGTAGTATGTTTCTAGGCTCAAGAATTTCTGATGACAAAAATTAAAACAGTCTGCAGTCACAAGGGCGTATATTGCAGCATTGTGTGGTCAAACCTGAAAAATCACCCACATGTATTTCACTTGAGGAGCAGCTAAGTAAATGGCAGTACATTGATATTTTAGATTGAAAATGGGAAGTAAGTAAATCTACATACATTCATCTGGTTGTGATGTCACTAATCTATTTTTAAACAAAGCAGACAAATTATATATTTTATTTAGTTGTGTTTTTATAAAATCAGTGACCACTCATTGCATTATAAATGTTTATATACATTCAGAGACACTGAGAAAGACACATACTAAACTGTTAATATTAGTTACCTCAGGAGATGGAAATTGCCTGTTCTTTATCAACCTCTGTATTTTTTTTGGCTTATTATAACAAGGTTTTTTTTTATATTTGCAACAAAAATCTAATATAATAAATTTAAATGCACCAGGCTCTACATTCTAGACACAATCATGTTTTTGGATATGTCAAACAGCCGTATGGTAACTGTTCTCATAAATGCTACTGATGATGTTAAAGAACTGTTTTCTTTTTAACTAATTAGTGCAGGAATGTGGAAATATTCACATTTTTATGCAGAAAAGCATTTATGCAGAAAGCATTTTTTCTGCATATATAAACTTTTATTTTTATTGTTTTTCTGATGCTGGGGATGGAATCAGGGCCTCCCCCATGCTAGGCAAGAAACTTACTACCAAATGACATCCCCAACCCTCACCTCATTTGTTTTGACCTAGACTGATCTGATTTGTCATTTGTGTTGTTTGATAGGCAGGTTCTTTTTGTATGCCTCATGGTTTGTGGAATGGTTCACAATAAAATATGTTCAGGTTCAAATCCTCAGAATTTGTGAATGTGACCTTATTTGGAAAAGAGGTCTTCTCACATATAACTAAGTTAAGGAGCTTGTTATGATTTGGTATCCCCCAGAAGTTCATGTGTGAGACAATGCAAGCATATTCAGAGGAGAAATAATTAGATTAGCAGAAATCTAACCTAATCTGTGGATTAATCCAGTTGAGTGGTTTAACTGGGTGATAACTATAAGCAGGTAGGGCATGACTGAAAAAGGCCACTGACATCCTGACTTTGGGGTTATATTTTGTCCCTGGCTCCTTGTTTTCTCTGTTTCCTGGTTGCAATGTCCTGAACTACTTTCCTCTGCCACACCCTTCCACCATGATGTTCTGCCTTGTCTCTCATCCAGACTATGGAATCAGCTGACCATGGACTGGACCTCTGAGACTGTGAGCCAAAAGAAAATTTTTCTTCTCTAAGTTGTGCTTGTCAGGTATTTTGATCACAGTGATGCAAAATCTGCATAAAACAGAGTTCAAGTTAAAACCTTCCTGGGTGGACCCTGCATCCAATGACAAGTGCCCTTGCAAGAAGCACACAGAGAAGAGGAGAAAGCCATGTGAACACAGAGGCAGAGATTGGATCCAGCCATGAGCCAAGGAACACTTGTAGCCATCACAAGCAGGAAGAGATAAGGAACAGATTGTCCTTGAGAACCTTTGGTGGAAGTGAGACTCTGCCAATATCATGGCTTTGAGTTTTTGGTCTCCTGAACTGTGAGAGAAAAAATTTCAGTTGTCTGGAGGTCACCAAGTATGTGATCATTTGTTACAGCAGCTTCAGGAAATTAAAACTGAGGAGGAACCCATCCTCTATGCAAAAATCTCCAAAACATTTACATTTCTGTGAGCATTTATCATGACCCAAACCAAATTAAAATGTGTAGACACATCCACCTATGTAAAAGGACTGTTTTGGGGTCATTATGAAGAAAGATAGTCAAATTGAATGGAAAGGACATGAGTTTGAGTTTGTTTCTTGTAAGTGTGATTTAGGCCAGCTACATAATTTTTTGAGTCTCAGTGTCTTAATCTGTGATGTAAGAACTCCATCCCTAACTTCTTGTGAATTGACTGTTGTTATTGTTCAGTCTCTTCCTGGGCTGCTGCAAACTTAGAGATCTTTCTTTACAACCAAAGCCTAATGTAAGATAATATTTGGTTGTATCTTGCAGTGCATTTTGAACGCAGGGTGTACACCCAGCACCACATTCAAGATGTAGAACATTTCTATCACTCCAAAAGTTCTCTCCTGTCCCTTGCATGCTGTCCCTTGCCTGTGGAGCATGTATTCTTGGGGAAATTCTTGGTCTTCAAAGGCCTAAGGGGAAATTTCCAAATGACCATCTTCTCTAAGTTATACCAGTCTTGAAAATTAGGATGGGGTCCTCATTCCCTGGGTGTTGAAGATTAAACACCCAAGAAACTCCAAGGCAAGAAAACGAGTGTTATTTAAGGAATAGAAGAGAAACAGACTTTTCTGGAGAGGAGAAGGGGACCCATCCCTGGTATCCCTCGGACTGGGAGTGTCTTGATTTTTATAGACCCCCACTTCCTGTCTTCCTAGTATATTGGCCTAAAAGGCAGGAAAGAGCAGTCCCAGGGAACAATTAATTACTTGTGTTGGAAAGTGCAGTCCTTTTCCTCCCCTGGGGGTGTTAGCAACTGGTTGATGGGAAAGTGCTATCTACTTATTTCCTTTTCTTTGATAATCAGCTATCTGTCCTTTGCCCCTGTCTCATAAGAACACAGAACTGGGCAGACAAGATGCTTTCTTCATATCCTTCTACCCTGTTGACAATTGCTGCTCTTGCTGCAGATTTGCTAGGCTACCTCGCCCAGATAAAATACAGAGAGGATTTCTCACCCCATTTCCCTACTTGGATGTATTCAGACTCATACTGTCTGGTAGGCTTTGCTTCTGCCATGGGTATCCCAAACTCAGAATAATTTTGGCCTTCATTTGAAAATCCCAAACAGATATCTTTGAAAACTTTTTTCTTTCTCTGAAATGCATTTATTTCATTACTACATTCCCATCTCAGTTGGAAACCTTGGGGATTTGCATTCAATTGCATCTGGATAGTGGCCACTTCCCAGCAAAGAAGTGGATTTGAGAAAACACAGAAAGCAGAACAACAAAAGCAACCCACAATGCTTTTAAATGTCTGTGTGGATGGAGAATTCGCTGAACATCTCAGAAGTGTTTTTAAGAAGTTCTGACTTTGACCACAGATCCTCTCGTTCTATTTTTAACTTATGAATGATTGGCTCAAATGAAGTTCTGCGGTTTGAATTAAGTTATCACTTCATAGAGATCTGGTTCCAGCAGTCTCACTCCTCCCTCTGCCCCTTCCTGGCAGTCTCTGGAGTGTTCAGGAGAATGTTTCTCTGCATTAATTTTTTGAGAGGAAGTCCTTGAGAGGAGTCTAATTGAACTTGGCTCCTCAAAGTTTCTTGTAGAGTTAGAGAAGCAAAGTGTGAGGTTGCCAAGAAGTTTAATGGAAGAGAAGCCTGTGGCTGTTTGACTGCTTAAAGGAGTTGCTAAGGAGGCAAAAGTGTCACTCTGAAGAGTTGCTCTTTTTTGTGACCACAGACTATACCCCTTCCTGCCACAAAGGGGATATAACATTGAACATTTTGTTGCTTTAGTGCCAATCCCTGCCAACTGCAAGAACAACTTACAATGTGAGACACTCTTGGTATATGAGAGCCCTCATTTGATTATTTTAGGTTAAAGCAATGCTTCTGAAATTTTAATGGGCACACATTATCAGCTGGGTACAAACTTAAGATGCATATTTTTTTTTGTTAATTATCTCAAGTATTTGTTATGATAACAAAAATGCCAACTCACATCACTACCTTTTCTAAAATCTTCCAGTACCTATAGTTTGAAATGCATAATTTAGCACTGGGTATTTTATACCAACTTTCTTCTCAATAAATTCTGTAATTGGCTTCTTTTCAAGAAATGGTACACTTGGGTCTCCAAACTGGATGCAGAGTACAGTGTGACCATAATCTGCCATTTCCCATGCTTTGCTTTTTCACCCCTTCAAGGAAAACTCTAAGCATAGTTTCAGAATTTGGCGAGCTCATTGTTCTAACTGCTTTGATCCCCTCCACAGGAAGCTCAGAGTCCAAGCTATAGGATCTCAGCAGAGATCCCAGAGTATTAATGTGTCTCTGAGGCTTGCTGTATGACAAGCACGTCAGAATCAGCACAGGGAGGCCATTTTGCAGTTCGGAAGCTACAAAGGAATGCAGACAGGAGCCTCCCTCAAGATTCTCTGGAAAAACGTCACATCTGTCTTTGTTTGGAAAGAGGAGACTCCGAAATAGGATTGAGCAAGAATTAAAGGGCCGGGTTGATGTTCTTTAATGCCATGTCCAGGCTGTCCCTTATCACGTTCACCCCAGCCACAGACCCCAGTGGACTATGGAAAGATGGGAGCAGCAGTCACAGTCTGAAAAGCCAGAGCCCACCCTGGATGGGACTGCAGCCTGGGCTTTCTACGATACCCTGATTGCAGATGAGAGCAGTACACCTGAACCCTAGAGATCTCAGCCTGATCCTGTCAGGGAGAGAAAGAGGAAGAACAGAAGAACGACGAGGGAGACTGCAGCAGAGGCAGTGGCAGCAGGAGTATCAGGAAGACACATACAAGGGAGATCCCTTGAGGCTGAGGGCAAAATGACCCACTGGATATTGAAGGCCGCCCAAGAGGGGGACCTGGAAGAACTTCAAAAGCTGTTGGAGCCCTGGGAGGCAGGGGGAGCTGAAGAGAATATCAACACTTGGGATGCCTCCTGGTGTACCCCCTGATGTGTACTGCCTGAGCCGGCCAGGGCGTTGCTGTGCACTATCTCCTGGGCCAAGGGGCTGCCTGGGTGGGGGTCTGTTAACTGGGTTGCAGGGATGCTGCTCAGCTGGCTGAAGAAGCAGGCTATCCCAAGGTCACCCAGATGATCAGGGAGAGCCATGGAGAGAGGAGGAGCCCAATAACTGTAGGTGGTGAGTTAGTTGGAAAATGACAACAGCCATAGCATGTAGGTAGGTGATTTCTTTGTGTCATTTGAATCGCCAACACACTTTACATGGAGAGAGGAGGAGCCCTCCCCTCATACTGTGAGACCTGTGTTGCCTACTTTGAAGACTCAAATCACAACACGTACACTGCCATCTGCTGTCATTGTCCAGGGGTCCTCAGCCCCACAACCTTCCCCTTGGGGTGCCCACCTCCAGCACTGGCTTCAAGCTGCTGCTGAGGGGAGGCTGGGTACCAGGAATGGGGCCAGGGGGGAGGGCTGCACCAACCCTATACCCACTGTCCTCAAGAGGGATCAAGAAGGACTAGGTGACAGATCAGTACCCCAGTCCCAAGTCACACACTTCCCAGTTTGGGATACCCTGGCTGTGTCTGGGAGAGAGAGAGAGAGCCTCTCAAGTGGCCACACTGAGCCAGAGGGAGTACGGAAAGCAAGAGAAGGACAGGGCCTGGAAGCGGGATCTGAGGACAGACACCTCGATTTCTGACTTTGGGGAAGTCTGACGCTGGTCCGCTTTGAAGTCTGAACTTGGACCTCCTACTTGGGCCCTTTGACTTATATTTTCTGGGATCTGCTCAGATGCCAGATCTTCAGGTTTTGGGTCCTCGGACACTGATTTTGGGAGGAGGGACAGAAAGATGAGAAATAAATATCTATTGTGGTTTTAAAAAGAAATCATCAGGGAGGGATGGAATATTTGTTCTTGCTGTTTAGTAGGTCTAGGTCCAGTCACAGCTTTTACACGTTTGCCTAAATAACTGTAGGTGGTGAGTTAGTTGGAAGATGACACCAGCCATAGCATGTAGGTAGGTGATTTCCTTGTGTCATTTGAATCGCCAACACGCTTTACTGTCCTGAATTGAGTTAGCCTCACCATCCAAGGAGAATGCTCTGCTGTTCTTTCCTGTTGCTCTAAATTTATGTGCCTTCTCTTGGCCTCTCCTCAATGCCCTCTGCTGGAAAGAATGTGAGGCCGTACTTAGTGTCCCTCATTCTACCCTAAAGCTTTCCCTGAGAAGCAGATTTCAACCACCATAAGCTCTGGACTAACCAGGTTCCAATCCCTCTCTTGGGACTTGAGACTGTGAACTTGCCTTATTTTCCTCATCTATAAAATCAAAATGTGTCCTTTAGAATGTTTTTGAGTGAAGTAAATAGATTTAAATACATGGAGTTCTTAGAACAATGCCTTGCATAGTAATTTATATATTTACTATTATGACCTCTCCAATTATTCCATTTTTTTCCAATTTCATCCTTTTCCCTCCTCAAGAAACTTTTTCTTAGCCTATGCATATGCTCACATCTTTCTGCCTTAAAAACAAATAAAAACAAAACTGGGGTGTTTCTTTAAATAGATCTACTTTTTCTTTTCCGACATGCTTTTGGGAAACCAAAAAAAATCTACGTTCGCTCTTTTCCTTCCTGCCCACTCATCTCTCTCCCATCTGTGCAGGCTGGTCTTACCTCCATAGCTACTGCAGATACTCAAAATAGACAACTGGGGCCACACTTAGGTGTTTTATAGTTTGGGGAGATGGTTGGCATCATGTGCTATGAAAAACATACAGTTTCAAATCTCAGGACTTTAAAAAAATTTTTTATTTGTTCTAATTAGTTGCACATGGCAATAGAAGGCATTTATGCATTTTGATAAATAATACATAAATGGAGTGTAATTTCTCTTGTTTCTGATTGTACATGTTGTAGGATCACATCAGTCATGCAGTCACATATGTACATGAGGTAATAATGACTGTTTCACTCTACTATCATTCCTACCCCCATACCCCTCCCCTCCCTTCACTCCTGTCTACCTAATCTAAAGTTACTCTATTCTTCCCTAGCCCCTACCCCCATTATAAATTAGCATTCACATATCAGAGAAAACATTCAGCCTTTGATTTTGGGGGTTTGGCTTATTTCTTTTAGTATGATATCCTCCAACTCCATCCATTTACCAGCAAATGCCATAATTTCATTCTTCTTTAAAGCTGAGTAATATTCCATACTATATATATATATATATATATATATATACACACACTATATACATATACTTCCTGTATATATATATACATATATAAGTATATATATACACATAAGTATAAGTATACTTATATACTTATAAGTATAAGTATATATATATAAGTATATACTTATATATATAAGTATATATAAGTATAAGTATAAGTATAAGTATACATATATATACATAAGATAAGTATATATATAAGTATATATATATACATAAGTATAAGTATACTTATACATAAGTATATATATATACTTATATATATATACTTCCTGTTTGCCATATATATATATATATATATACACACACACACACACATACACACACACACACACACACACACCACATTTTCTGTATCCATTCATCTGTTGAAGGACACCTAGGTTGGTTCAAATCTCAGGACTTTTTACATGTAAGCATCCAGTATTGTTTGGGGGTTAGAGATGGGACATTGGCAGTTTAGCCTAAGCAGTGTGGCATGGTTGAAAGAATTATGAACTTGGAATCACCGGACCTGGGCTTAAGTTCTCATTTTGATTTGTATGTGGTAGATGCTCAACCAAGACTTATTTAAACAACATGAATTATTTGCCCAGAAAATCACTCAGGATTCTTCCCAATTTTATAAAAATACACAAGCTATCAAGGTTGAGTCCAATGCTGACAGAGCCTAAGCAGCAGTTGAGTGTCTGGGCCTTAAACGAGATGTTTTTGTGCAGAAATTAACAAGGAAGAAGTCAGAAAGTTTTTCTCTCTGAAGGAAGATTACGGCAGGGAGATGAAGGGTTGATGAAGTTGCTGCTGGAACCAGAACTGACCTTGTAGATAGAGAAATGGGCCTCAGAAGAAATTCTCCCAGTGGAAGCCAATTTGGTATTTCTTGGCATCATTTATCTCTTCTTTCTATAGCCATGCCTCCAGGCTGCTTTTTCTCTCAGGAGAATCTTAACCTCTAAATTCTTCTTGTCATTTGTCTTGAAAAGATTCCCAATATTAGGAGAATTATAAACTATATTGAGCAAAAAGCTAACCTCACCATCCTCATTTTACAAACAAATTGTTATGGTTTAGATAATTAAGTGTTCCCAAATGCTCATGTGTGACACAATACAAGAAAGTTTAGAGGTGAAATGATGGGGTTACAAAAGCCTTAACCTAGTCAGTGCATTAATCCATTTGAATAGATTAACTGGGTGGTAGTTATAGGCAGGTAGGGTGTGCCTGGAGGAAGTAGGTTACTGAGGGCTGTCGTTGGGGGTATATACTTTGTTCCTGGTGAGTAGAACTCTTTCTCTCTGCTTCCTGTTTGTCATATCTTGAGCTGATTTCCTCCTCCACACTCTCCTGCCATGATGTTCTGCCTCATCTCCATCCTAGAGCAATAGAGTTGGCCATTTATGGACTGAGACCTCTGAAACCAGGAACCTCAAATAAATTTTTCCTCCTCTGCATCGTTTTTGTCAGGTCTTTTGGTCACAGTGACAAAAAGCTGACTAAAACACAGACCCAGAGAGTTGATCATTAAATCAATAATCATCAGAGAATATAATTTTCTTTATTTGTAGGAAGAAAAATAGGAAAGTTTGAATAGTTTTTGGCTGATTAAGGTGACACTCCCACTGCACAAATGCAGTATCGACAATTTAATAATGTCAAGGGATTGAAAGTTTTCTTTATATGATGGCTAAAAGTATGCTTTCACATGTGGTTGTGCCAGATAAGTTATGAAATGCTGAGTGACAACAGCATTCTCTTTTCTATTTAATTTCACAATCTTTTTAAAAAAGACATATCTTTTAAAAACCATTTTCTTCCCTCTGGAAATAGAGCAAACAGATTTATATTAAGCTTACAGAACTGAAAATTAAAACTTTAATTAAAACACAGAGTATATAATTTGGTTTCCATTATGCTGAACAATTGATTTGATTGACTTTGGGTTCCAAGAGTGACCATGTTTTTGGTATCACCTCTACACAACCTATGGGTTCCTTCATGAAATGCTGACTGAATCTTTTTCTGACCTATTATATCCTATGTTTGTGAGAAATTCAATGTCTGAGTTTCATATGCAGCAATATATCAGCCTTTAGGCAAGTTTAACTTGATGGAATGTCACCTATCCGCAGCGTTTGAGTTTCTAGGAGTTTATATTCTGACATTTCCCTCTTCTTTTCTTCAGGGAAAGAAAGTCTATTGAAATTCAAATTGAGAAATGGAAAAAAAAAAAGAGATTTCAATTTGTAGCATGAAATTTTTGGCATGACTAGTCTCAGGGAGACAAAGATAATTTCAAGAGTTTCATGGGGAAATCAGCTTGTTTAAGTGCTTGAACAGATGTTCATGTAATCAGAACTGTTCCTGCCTCCTTTGCAATTATATTCACCCTCATGGCCTGTGTCTGTGAGTAGGGTAACAATGGTAAGCTATTCCCATGTTGTCAAGTGGAAAGGAGCGGCCTGGGGGGGTAAGGAGGGCGAGTGCGACGGCGCTAACACCACGCCGGGAGCTCGGGTTCTGAAGACCAGGCTCCCTTTAATGCGGAACAAGCAGGCTTATATAGCAGACATTCACCAATTACAATTACCAACAGCCCTTAACACCCCCCTGCCACGCTCCTGAAGCATGCTCGTGCTAGGCTCGTGATTGGCTCGTGATCAGACCAATTACGGGAAGAGAAAGCGCCTGAGCTCTGTATCCTCAGGCACTCCTACATTCCCAGACCCAATTCCTTTCGTACAACATAGTAATCCTCTCAAATAAGCAGTCTTTCAGAGCATCACAGAGATTTCCAACCCAACACCTGCTTTTACAAAGGAAAAAACCAAGATCCCCAGAGGTGTGGAACTAGCACTGCTCCCTGTTCTCTTGCTCTGTGGTTGAAAATTAATGCTGGTTTATTATTGGTTTAATATCAGATGCTTCTGGGGTGATTCCTTAACCGAGGACTTGCAACTTTGATTTGGGTGATAGGAGGGGTCACAAATCATTAATTGCACCTTTGAACACATAGATATGTCTGCCACTAGGATAGCATCAGTCCTGTGGACTTGATCATGCAGTTCAGTCCCTACATCTGAATACTCTCTGAAGGGGTTAACCTACCCCCTTGCCTGACTCTTTTTCCATGAATCTCTTCAATTTCTGTGCCCATGTGCTCTCTTGCCCTCAACATATCACCCAAAACTTTTGTGTGTAGGTTCATAATTAATGTATGATATGTATTAAGAGTTTACTCTGCAGATACTATGGTAGGGTCTCTCTCTTTTTTTAAAATGCTAAGTTCTTTTTGATTTTTTTTTTTCATTTTATTGTACCAGCTCCTTGAGATAGATGCTATAAATAGCTTCATTTGCAGGAGTCTTAGTTTGTTTTGTGCTGCTATAACGCAGTATCTGGTATTGAATACTTTATAAACTATTGAATTTTATTTCTCGCAGTTTTAGAGGCTGGAAGTGCAAAATCACAGTGCCAGAATCTGGTCAGTCTGGTGAGGGTCTTCTGTGTCTTCACGTGACAGAAGAGCAGAAGAGAATGACCCTCCTTCCCTCCTAAAAGGCCCCACCTTCCAACACTGTATCAGTGGATTTCAGTTTTTAATACTTGGATTTGGGGGCACATTCAGACCATAGTAGCAGATAAGGAAATCAAGACTTGGAGTGGTAAAGTGACTTGCCCGGGATCCAAGAGCTAGATTTTGTACAGAGGCCTTCTAACTCCAGGCCTAAGCACCGAACCATACTACTCATAAATCAACAAAACACTTTGAGCATCCTCTACCTGCACAACACCCAGGCAGGCTTTGTGATGGGTGCGACTTCCAACTAGAATGAAATGTCTGGGTACCTCTGCAACACACAATGACCAGCACAACCTGTTATGTGAGGAATGTGATAGAGCAGCAAGTGGTTCTATTACATTAGGTTACTGGACTTTCCGGTGAAAGTGCTGCCTTTGTGTGTGAGAGGGTCCCAGGGACTCCTTGGGCACTCTGGTGAAGCCTATGAATTCCTTTTCAGGATAAATGCATAAAACAGAAGCATAGGATTACAAAGGAAACCAACCTCCAAACAATATGGTAAAAAAAAGTTTTAAAATACAGTAATATAGTAACAGAAGTTCCTTGATTAACATATTATGAAGCATGATCTAGTGGGTTTGATAACTACATCAATTTTGAAGTAGGGCTGAGCATAAAAAATATTTTGAGATATCTACAAGAAATATATAAAAATTATATCTAATGACACTTTGATATGTGATCAAAGGAAATGTTAAATTTCCTTAAGAAATTAAGCTGAGCTTCTAACTGAATGTAATGTTCATTGCAGTTAGAATTTCCCTGTTAACTTATTGAATCCCTGAATTCATGAAGCCCTTGGAAGAGGGAACTATGGACCTCAAATTTAGAATCCCAAAGGGATTAAAGGAAGAAATAATCACTTATGGTCCCAGGGAGCAGATATTATTTTTAATCATATTTTTCTTTTATTGTGGTTAAGAAAACTTAATATAAAGGTGATCATGGTAACCACTTTTTAGCATACATTCCAAGAGCATTAAATATCTTCGTATTATTGTGCAACACATCTCCAGAAACTTTTCATCTTGCAAATCTGAAATTCTATACCCATTCAACAACACTTCTTCCCCTGGAAGCCTCCATTCTGTTTTCTGTTTCTGTGAATCTGATAACTTTAGATACCTTGTATGAGTGGAAATCATGCAGTACTTTTCTTTTTGTGACTAGGTGATTACACCAAGCACAATGCTCTCCATGTGACAGGTTGGAGAAGATGTTATTGAGCTATTTTATCTTTAGAGCAAATTCTTTCTAAGGGTGTGTGTGTGTGTGTGTGCGCATGTGCAGATTTCCACATAAAAATATTTTATATCTGTCTGAGGTTTGCTTTTTTCCATTCTCTTCAATAGTGTAATTTTCTGAAAAATTTTCTTCATTTTAATTAAATCCAATTTACTAATATTTCCTTCTGTTTAAGAAACTGTAACCTATTCTGCGGTCCTGAAGATATTTCCTGTGTTTTCTTCTAGAAATTTTATTGTTGTTCTTTTCACCTTTAGAGATATGGTCCATCTTGATATTGGTTTTGAATATGGTTTGAGATAAGAGTCAAAACTCCTACCCGCTTCCTGCCCCCGCTATCAGCTACCACCAAGTTTTGAAAAAATAATTTTCTCCCACTGAATTACTGTGATGTCTTTGTCATAAATCAAGTGAGTGATCATGTGGGTGTGGGTCTGTTTTAATCTCTCTAGCTTTGAAATCAGACTTTGTTTCTCTTCAGGACTGACTGCCTTCGTTATTCTAAATTTTTGACATTTTTCATATAAAGTTTACAAACAGCTTGTTCATTTCCACTTTATAAAAAACTGCTGGGATTTTGATTGGAATTGCAGTAAATCTACAGACAGATTTGGAAAAAACTGATTTCCTAACAGTGTTACACCTTCAAATTTCAGGGTCATGAGAGTCAGTCATTTACATAGGTGTTCTTTTACTTCTCTCAGAAGTTATCTGTAGTTTTCAGAGGAGAGATCTTATACATATTCCCATTAGTTTTTCTACATAAATGATGTGTTTTGTGCTTGAAAGTTCACTAATTGCTTGCTTCTTTTTTAAAAATAGATGTATTTCTCTGTTGAAATTCTCCAACTTCTATTTTGACTAACATTTTGTACTCTTGATCATATTCATCATATATGTTTTAAACTCCCTCTTAGTTAATGTCAGTATCTGAATCATCAATAGATCTGTTTTGATTCTACATATTTTTCATTTGGAAGTTAGAGATTTTATACTTATTTTTTATAAATTTTTGGCAAGCATTGTCACTTTTGATCACATGCCAGATGTCTTAACTGAAAAATTATAGAAGCTTTAGATGATGTTATCTTTTCCCAAAGATTACATTTATTTATTTATTTCTTCTTGGCAGACTAGTTAGTCGAGATCTTGTGAAAAAGATAGTTTTATACCATTCGGGGCTAGTTTATTCCAGTTTTCCCCTATAGCTATGAGCTTATCTTTATTTGGCTTTAATTATGACCACTGCCTTCCTAGTACTGCTGACGTTTCTAGCCAGCTCTTCAGCTACACAGCTGCTATTTTCTGTTTTCTTCCCATATTTTCTCCCTTCCTTCCTTCCTTCCTTCCTTCCTTCCTTCCTTCCTTCCTTCCTTCCTTCCCTCCCTCCTAGTTTCATCCTGTGCATGCTTAGTTTAGGAATCTACCATTCTTCTCTACAATTCCCTATTGTTCAAGACTTTGATCCAAATTCTTACTTCTGCCTTTTCAGCCCAGTAATACTGCTGGTTCATATTTCCCTATTCTGCAATTTGTAAAGGTCCTTAGAAAAATATCTAGGATGACTGTGGAATGCATGTCATGGATTTCCTTCTCTTCAAGTCTTGCCTCTGTTCGTTATCTCCAGTGCCTTCAGACAACTCCTTTATGTGATTTGTCCAACACTTATAATTAAAAAAATTTTTTTTACTTATTGATGGACCTTTATTTTACTTGTATGCAGTGCTTAGAATCAAACTCAGTGCCTCACACATGTTGGGCAAGTGTTCTACTACTGAGTCACAACTCTAGACTTATAATTGCTTTTGAAGGAAAGGTTAGTATAATGTAAACATTCCATCAGGGCTGGAATCCTAAATCTTCTAACTATTCAGGCTTAATTTTCTGTGCTGAACTGTCAGTTACCTTTAAACCTTTAGTATGTCTTCAAAATTCAATGGCCTCACTTTCAGGTTTCTTTGGGAAACTTAAGGAAAAAATACTGGTTCATATTGGGATCAGCACAGGGTGGCTGGAAGAGACCAATCATAGAACAAGAGCTACAAGGAGATAAAGAGGCAGTGAAATCAGGAAACCAGAGCAAGCTGCCCCTAAGTGACATGCAGGTTACTAGGACCCAAGGCATTGGGGGTGCACAGAGACTGAGAGAAGGTCAGTGGGGAGTCTCTTTCCTACTCATACCTTTCCTTCCTCTGAAGGGAGCCCTTTAACTTTGTCTCTAGGGAGTGGAATGACTTCTCTAGTTAAGAAATTTAGAAAGAATAGTGGTTTATATTTAACTCAACCCTCATATCGCCCACAGAAAACATGAGCTTTCCCTCTTATTTTTCAGTCTCACCTGGGCAGGTCCTTCCACATGGCAAAGTCTCCCCCACTGTAACACTGGGGACAGGTGCAGGCCTTGGCTGCCATGCATGGGTAATTTGTTTTTCTTTTCCTCAAGTCGTTGAGAGCCTTGAAGGAAAGAAGGCTGCCATTTGTTGGGATGTTCTCAATGCTCTTCACAGGGACAGTCTCAGCCTTGATGTTCCAGAAAGCAAAGCCCAAGAGAAGGAAGAAAGTGCTGACTCTGGGTTTTGGAGGTGCAAGCCCAGGTGGTGAGGATGATGAAGCAAACTGAGGTGAATCAGGGAACACATGAAGCTATGTGGTGTGATGTGTTGTGCTAGTGCCACATTCCCAAGAGCTGCAAGGAGACGGAGCCATGTGTCTTCATCTGGCACGTGTGAATTTTTTGGAGGGTGTCAAGGAGAAGTCTCATCATGGAGGGAGGAAAGAGGGACCTGTGTCTGCCTAATCTGTCTCATCTCCTGTTCCCATTGTCCAAGATTTACTTCATGGAAGAGTAAGTCTCCTTTCACTTTGGGGTGGCTCCTTCCTTGACTGCTCAGGGTGCCAGCTACATGCCCCACTGTGTAGCATTTATCTGGAATGCTGGAAATGAAGCACCAAGTAAGAGAAGAAAACAATGAGGGAATCTGAAAGAGTGCAAGATGCATGTCTAACAGAGACTTGAGCCATTTTAACTTTAATATTATGAGAGTTGTTGACTATCATCTTGGGGCATGTGGGTCATTCACGAGTGCTTTTAAGATTACATGAGGAGACTCCCTCTTTGCATGAATAGTATGACTCTAATGCTGAGAGCTTCTAGCCCTGTGGGAAGCCAGTGGTGGCAATACTTCAGGGGCAGGCCCTTCTTTCAGCATTCTTCAGATTAGTTAGTTATAGAGAGATGGTCTTGGATGTGTGCTGGGGTTGGGGTTTGGCCTCAATGGAATTTAAACAAAGATTTCCAGAACATAAAAAGTAAAACCATAAGATTGTAGAATTTTATATTTCAAGGAATATTAATCTTTTTATTCTTTTTTGTGACTTGAAGAGCTTCATGAAACTTCTTCATCTTTCCTCCTCCTCCTCTTCTCCCCCCAAAAGGGGTAAAGGTGAGAATTCTATGACTGAAACACTGTTCCACATCTCAGTAAATACAGAAAGAGCTCCCAAAAGAAATAGCCTTTCATAAAATTGTCCCTCCTCCTGTCTCTTGTTTGTGTGCAAAGCGCAGGGACCCCTGTTGTGTGAATACACAACATGCTCTCCCCATATAAGTACATCTCCCTCTCCTAACGGATTGGAGATTAGCATTGGCACCTCCTGCAGAGGGGCCTGTGAATATATCTGCCTGCCCCAGATACTCCATGAAAGCTGTGCGAGGGAGGCCCCCTGCTGACCCTCTGACTGAATGAATTGATGAAACCCCAGTTTGCACAGTGCACAGCGCCTGCGATGAAAATGAGTTCGGTTGGGTGTGTTCGAGAGTAGCAAGGCATGAAAGGAGATGTTTGCTCTCTGTTGGCAGATCTGTACCTATTTTGCAGGTTATAGAGATTCTTTTTTTTTTAATTGACATGAAAGAGCTTCAGAATTCTGCAGGCTGTACTGTTCCAGGGTGAGTTCTTGGGTACTGTTATGGATGGATGTGAGGTGTCCCCCAAAAGCTCAATCTCAATGGGATTAATTGAGTGGTAATTGGGGGCAGGTAGGGTGTGGCTGGAGGTGGGTTACGGGGGGCATGGCTTTGGGGTATATATTTGTATTTGGCAAGTCTGTCTGCTTTCTGATCATCATGTGAGCTGGTTCCTTCTGCCATACTCTCCCACCATGATGTTCAGCCTCACTCTAAGCCTCAAGGAATGGAGTCGGCCTTCTATGGACTAAGACTCCTGAAACCATGAGCCTTCAAATAAACTCTTCCTGCTCTACAATTGTTCTGGTTGGGTCTTTTAGTCATAGTGGTGAAATAGCTGATTAAAACAGGTACTCATTTTGAAGGCCTGAATATTCTGATGTATGTCCTTCTAGGTAGAAGCATTATTATCTCTATAATGTACGTTCTGGTCTGTGGTTGGACCCATCACAGCAGAGTGGGCATAGAAAATGAGGTAAGGATCTCTGAACGGCCAGCATTGAAAACCAGCCCTGTGAATATGTGGAAAGAGAGTGGAGTGGCTGACAGTTACAGAATTATAATTTCCCAGGGCTGGAGACTGGTTCAAATGTCTCTTTGAGTGAACTCAAGGTATGCTGAAGTTTAATGTGGAGAATGATGAAGAGAGTGCAGACAACAAAATCTGTGGATAAAAGCTTAATTACATCCCTAATTAGAAGAAAAGTGGAAAGGAGCTGAAACTACGTATGCTAATCCTGTTACTCATAACAGAATTCTGAAGTTACCCAACATTATCAAACACTAATCTAGAACAGAAATTCTCAAATATCTTGGTCTCAAGACTTCTGTTCAGTCTTCAGAATTACTGAGGACCCAAAATAACTTTTGTATGTGTGAATTGTCATTCAATATCTATCATATGCTATGGTTTGGATGCAGTTTGACCCTAAATGTTTGTATATTGAAGGCTTGATCCCCAGTGTGGTGATGTGAGAGGTGAGCAAGCTTCAAGAGGAGAGATCTACAGGGAGGTCTTCAGGTTACTGGGGATATGCCCTTGGAAGGGACCCCAGTCTCTTTGTCTTCCTGTTTCAAGATGTGATCACTTCTTACCCTCTTGCATGCACTCTCACTGTTGCCATCTACCATGAAGTGATGCAGTCAAAGGGGCCCTCCCCAGAACATGTACCTTGCTGTTTGGACTTGTGGCCTCCAAAACTGTGAGCTAAACAAAACTTTTTTTCTTCAGCAAAGTTAACCTGCCTCAGGTATTTTGTTATAGTAAGACAAAACTGACTAATACACTGTATTGAACTAAAAACTGCGAACTGCAAACATTTATTAATTTATTTAACACAATAACAAGCCCATACATATACCAAAAATTTATGAAAAATAACTTGTTTCTTTTAAAAATAGTAAAGAATGTCACTGTTTGTTATTCCTAGAAAATATTTTCAAATCTTTGTGATAACTGGGAAATCTCTGTTAGAGAAATGCCTTTGGTTAGAAGACAATTGGATTCTTACATCTATTTTTGCATTCAGTATGTTGTGATATCACACAACATCTACCTTCTGGAAAATGATCATATATACTTGAGAGAATGAGCATGAGGAACTTATGGTTTGGATTTGGTTTGGTTGTATTCCCAAAAGGTTCATTTGCTGGAAGCTTGGTACCAGTATGGTAGTGTTGAAGAGGTGGATCCTTTAAGACATGGTGCCAGGGGATTGTGATTAGTTCATGGGGCCTCTACCCTTAGAAGGACATAATATTGATTTCAACGAATGAGTGAGATTTTGTGAGAGTAGTTAGTTTGTTATGAAGTGAGGACACCCAATGTGCTGGGTCCTTTTGTTCTTCTCTATTGTATTGTGGTGCAACCAGAAGGAATCCTGCACTGTGTTCTTAGATTTCCAGGACTTGGAGTCCAGAGCTAAATGTGTCTCTTTATGAAGTACCTAGTCATGGTTATTTTATTATAGCAACACAAAACAGAATAATATAGGGAAAAAGGCACATAATACCTTGACAATATTATGAAAACAATTTTGACTTCACAAATGTCTCAAAAGAGACACATTTCCCAAACCATACTTTGAGAATGCTTAGTTGAAAATTTTCTGGTGAAACAATTTTTTACTTTTCTTTTTAGAAGCAAGGATATTTATTTTAGGGGGTTCCCATTTCTTTTCTTCCTCACGCTTTTTGTTAGTGCGTTGCAGTTGTCCATCGTGGTAGGATTTGTTGGTACATATTCATATATGCACACAAGGTGACAGTGCATGTTGGCCAATATCACTTCCCAGCACTTCTCCCCTTCCTCCCCTCCTTTGACCCTTTGGTCCCCTTCCTCTGTTCTACCGAGCTCCCACCAACTTTTCTGTTTAAAACAAGGATATTTAATACCCATGAAAAGAAAAGGTGACTACTGCTTCTCATTTATCATCAAAGTTAATGATGTGAAGAGTTTGTATTTTAGCATTAGTAACTTCTTGGAAAATTTATTTACTTTGAATTTTTGTTCCTTCAAACTTTGACCTTGCTGGTAAGCACACTTCTTGGATGCTATGTGTTTCTTAAAAGAGAACAAACAAACAAAAAATATCATATTTCTTAAAAATCCTATTTTTGATTTTTCTTTTTTAATTGGGGCTTTTTCTCAGTAGAAACACAGTCGTCCCTCTGAATCTGTGAATTCTGTCTCTGTAGATTAAACCAATCTCAGCTCAAAGATACTTTTAAAAAAACATACTGAACATCTACAGACTTTTTTCATCAGTTCCTAGACAATACAGTATAGAAATTTTTTTCACAGTATCTACATTATATGAGTTATTATAAGTAATCTAGAGTTGATTTAAAGTATTTTGGGGGATGTGTGCAGCTTATGTAAAAACACTGTGCTATTGTTTACTCTAAGGGATTTGATTTTCTGTGGATTTGGGTATCCAGGTGGGGTCCTGGAACCAATCCTGGATGGCTGTATATATGAATGATTCAAAATTCAAAAGACATTAGGGTAAACATTGGAAAATTTCATTCTCACCTCTCTCCTCAGCTATTTAGTTTCCCTTTTTGGCTAACCTACTAGAGATATATTTTATAGGGATAGGGGAGAAATATCTTCTTCTTCAAAAAATAAACAACTCAAATAGAAATTTTCAATGACAGAGGTAACTATTGCTCTCTGGTTCTCATATCCTGAAAGGTTCAGAGAACAGCATACCATTCCCTTTTATTTAGGGATATTTATGTAAGAACTTCTGGGCAATGGTTACGAGCAGGTTGAATATCTGTTGTCATTGCCAGTCCAAAATGGTTTACACCTTTCTTTTGACATAACAACCCTGAAAGTGACATATCTAAATGGCAGTGGCATCAGTGGTTGGAGCCTCCATCAGCCTTGAATTATTAGGGACAGCATGACCCTCTGCCAACCTGTACTGGACACTATGCATGGACTAGAAATAAACCTTTGTTCTGTGCCAGCCGCCAAGGTTTTGTGGTTAATTTGTCACTGCAGCACAACCAGACCTATCCTGACCAATGCAAATACTGTATCCCAGTTCTGCACTTGAATTTTTCCTTATTCCTCAGTATTTCTTAAAGAGTACCACATACACTCAAAAAAAGCTTTCTCCTTTGTTTTCAGACTCCACAGTATTCTATTTTATGAGCACAAAATAATTCATAATCTAATCTGCATTGAGCACCCTGCAGTCTGCTCAGCTAATGTATTGTTGTTGGAAAATTTTGTTGGAATAATTGTTGTTGGAAAATCACCCCCTGCCCTGAATTTGCTCTGAATACTTTTCTCAGGTGGCCCCAACTAAACCAAGATTTGGAAAACCTCAGACTAAAAGGGGGGAAACAAGAACAAACCAATCATTATTCATTCAAGAGGAACTGTTTTGGAATTTGGAGCCCAGACAATGCATAAATTACTTTCAAACCTTTGAAAACATGGTGAAAATTATGTTTAAAAGATTAATAACCCTGATAACTTAATCAATTAAATTAATTATGCTTCTCATTCATGTTAATAGGAAAAAAAACACATGTGGGTTCGACATTTTTCATTGAAAATCATTAAAAAACAAAACAAAACAACTATTCACAATTTGGGCTAAGTTGACCCACAGTGTTCCATACTGGGCTAAAGAAAAAGCATATGTAACTGTAACTGTCCAGAACATTGAGGTAAAATTAATGTAAAACAATTAACTCTTGAGCATTCAGACACATGGCAAGGAAGTGTGTGTGGTCTGTGTGGGGACCATGAAGTGAAGAGAAAAGGAGTGGGTAAGCAGGAAATTCTTAAGGACATAAAGTTCTTAAGGTTTCTCAGATCTGAAAGAGCATTGATAGAGGCAGTAGGAGTAGCTATGGGATCAGCCCAGGGATGATCTGCCCAGTTTTCTGTCTCGTCTGCTTCTATTCAGTGACCTTCTGAAAGCACTCAGGGTCCTGATGCTGCTCAGGTTTCCCATGCTGTGCTTCCAGGAGACCTGAGCTGGGAGTGGAGGTGAGGTGAGAGGGCAGGAGCTTAAGAGCTGGATCTGCCTTTTTTGGGATGTGTGATCTTCACCAAATTTCTTAATCTGGTAAGAAGACTTTGAATGCAAGTGGGAAAAACCCAGCCTCAAGGCTGAAACAAGAAGAATCACTTGTTCTCTCATGTATGGTTAAGTTAGGGTTGGCTATCTTAGCAGTTCCATAACATCAAGAAGAATCCAGGTTCTTTCCATCTTTCAATTCTGCTATCTTTAGTAGGTAATTACCGTTGTTAGCCTTTTGGTTCCCTAAGTCACATCCGGACACAGTGTCTAATGGAAGAAAAAGAAAATTTTCTTGCCATGTGTCTCTTTTTATTTGTTAGTAATCTTTCCCCAGAAGCACTCCAGCAGACTTCCTGAATGAATAACTGAACATAAGTAGATCAGTTGCTTCTGCCATGTCAATCCCCAGTAAGGAGAATGGGATTGGGATGAGCCGCCTTAATCTGTAGGCATACAGAGTCACTTGGGGAGGGATGGCAGGCACCTGAATAAAACCCAGACTTGGCCAAGAAAGGAGGAAGAAAAGAGGGCACTGGGTACACAGCACTGGTTCTGATGCACTTACATTTGCTGAAACTCAATTTCCTTATCTGCAACCTGGGGTAATAATAATGTCTATCCCATGTGGTTGCTATAAAGATTAAACATAATGATGCACAAAAGGCACCTAGCACATGCGTTGTTAGCTATTGACACAGTTGTCATTATTAGGTTCCTGATCAAGCAAGCACTCTGTCACTGAGCTACAGCCCCAGCCCTATTATTAGGTTCCTTAGCAAAGAAAACACCTCAAAAATTGTAAAAATCTCTAAAAATCTCGTACATAAGTATGAATGGACATCAGATCTCAACAACAATACAGCCAAATACGTAGAACAATCTTTCTTCTCAATTGATGGTATTCCATGGGTGACATTTATCTTTTTATCTTGGATCTTGGATGAGTGAAAGCTTGACTGGTCCTAGCTTGTTTAAGTTTGAGAAAAGAGGTGTGTACAAGTTTTATTTTGTTTTCCTCCTAAACTAGTTCTGCATGACACACATATTTGCTAAGCAAGTTTGAGGATGCTCAATGTGGAGAAAGACTGGATTATTTAAATAAAGCTACTTACAGAAATTTGTTTTTGACTCTATGCTATGTCCTACAATAAGAACTCTACATGTGTGTGTATATATAAATATATATATATATAAATAATCCTAACAAAAAATGTATCCATGCATTCTTTTTATTCAAAATATATTCAATTGCCAGGAATTTCATTTTACAGATAACCAGACTGGGTTTTAGAGAGGTTGAACAACATGTCAGGTGACATAGCCGCTAAAGTGGCCAAGTTGTGATTTATGATTAGGTTTGTTTGGCTCTGCTGCAGGCACTTCCTTCTCTGAAAGTTTCTTCAGTATTTGATTTCACCAGGTGTTCTCTATTAAAAATGAGGGTGGGGCTGGGGTTGTAGCTCAGCAGTAAAGCGCTTGCCTGGCATGTGTAAGGCACTGGGTTCGATTCTCAGCACCACATATAAATAAGTAAAATAAAGTGTATCAACAACTAAAAAAATTAAAAAAAAAAAATGAGGGTGGCCTGGAGGAGTTGCAGGGTATCAGCAAAGACGAGAACAGTCTGTTAAAGTCCACTCTGATCCTTGCACTTCCCAGGAACTTGAGGTGGGTTCTGTTTGTCTCCAGCAGGTGGCAGGCTTGCATCAGCAGCGCTTGCCTCCTACTTGCAAAGAAACGGAAGTGGGGAAGAACGAATTATTGGCAGACCTTAGAAATTGTCACTTACCACTTTTTGGTCCCAATCTATAGTACCTGCAGCAGGTCCTTCTCAGCTGTCCTGATCCAAGAAGTGAAAGATGAAATAACTGCATTTAAATTGACTTTTTACTTTTGAAAAGTGCTCCTAGATCTTTTATACACATTCATTTCAATTACAAATGTTGAGACATTTAGGAAAGGTATTGACATTTAGGAAAGGTAGTTATTGCCTCTGTTTATCTATATAATTGCCAGGAGGCCCCTAAAGTGGTGGCCATGAGTTACCTATCTTTGTGAACCTAATGCTTGGTGTTTGTGACTGCTTAGTTGGTGTTTGTGGAACGCATTAGTGAAAAACTTGTAGTAAGATGATCTGGATTTGACCTTTGACTTGGTCATTTTCTATTTGGAAAGTTTCTGGTAAGTCATTTGTAGCTCAGTGGTAAGCAAGTGTTTGGCAGGTGACCCTGGGTTCAATCTCCAGCACCTCCAGCCTAAAAGTCACTTGTTTTCTGAACCTCAGTTGATTCAGTCATGATTCCTGAGCTCACTTGTGAGAATGAGACATGAAAAGGACTATATATAATATTTGTTAGAAATAGTAATAATTTTCAAGTGACTGGGCCAAAGTTGTAAAATGTGTTAGGGTTTCATGCTTCTCACTAGGATTTATGATATGAAATTCTGGGGTCTTAGAATTTAGCCAGATTCCACTGGTGACACTTCATCTCTGGTTTGTATTTCCTGTCCACAGCTCAAGTACATACTTTGGTACCCTACATGGAGAATCATTGAGGTGACAGAGTAATCTGCTTATTATCTGGCTCCCATTTTACTTTATTGGACACCAATCTCTACAGAAGTTTTCAGGGAGGCCCTTCCATAACCTGACTTTGGCCTGCTTTCTCACCTGACCACCATTGTCCACCCACCCATGTCTGTGCACGGAGTCAGCAGCAGCAGCAGCAGCAGCAGCAACAGCAGTAGGTTTGTCCTTGGAACCCAGATGCCCTGTGCATTTTCACTTCTCAGCTTGGGAGTGCTCTCTCTTTCCCCTGAAGTTCTTCTCCTTTGTCTCTTTACCCCTGTGTTAGTCAGCTTTGTGTCACTGTCACAAATACTGGACAAAAACATTGTGGAGGAGGAAAGATTTACTTTAGTTCACAATTTCAGAGATTTCTGCCTGTGGTTGGCTGGCTCCATTGTTTTGGGCCTGAGATGAGGTGGAACAGCATGGCAAAAGGGTGTGGCAGAGGAGAGCTGATAGGTCAATGCCAGCTAGAAGGAGAGAGTGTGGGGGTGGGGGGACTGTGGCTAAGCAATGCCATTCCAGGGCATGGTCCCAGTGACATTCTTCCTCAGTCCTATGGTGCCTACATGCCCCAGTGCCCAGTTTCCACCCCCTCCCAGCACTCCCTTCCACTATGATGGATTAATCCACTGTTGAGGCCAGAACCCTCATGATCAATCACTTCCCCAAAGCCTACTCTGAATATTGTTGCACAGGGGAGCAAGCTTTCAGCAATTGAGCCTTTGGGGGACACTTCATATCTGAACTACAACAACTCCTGAACCACATTCATCTTTCATGAAGGCCTCCTCCAGCCCATGTTGAGCAGCCCCCTTGTCCTCCTTTGCTCCTAGGAGGCAGTACATGTCACTGGGTATTTAAAGGACTTAGTCCTTGGTGTCAGGCAGTCTGAAATCAAATCCTGGCAAGTTATTTAAACTGTGTGTAAGTTTTTTTATCCCTAAAGTGAAAAATAATAATAGTCCCATAAAGTCATTTTTGGATTTAATGAAATAATATATAGAGCACTTAGCACAGTAACTGGAAATCAAAACTCAATCCGTGATCATTACATTGATTATTTGATGTGCTTTTATTGCTTATTGCAGATTGTGCCTCACCTTTCTAGGTACACAACTTAATATATTCAGGGGCTGAATACACATACACATACACACACTCACACATACACAAACACACATATATATAAAACTGGGGATTGAACCCAAGTCCTCACACTTGCTAGGTAAGGGTTGTACCACTCCTCTACAACTCATCTACATCCCTGGTTCTCAGGGACCATATTTTATGCTTCTTGCTATTCTTTCTTCTGCCCTGTACACTCCCTGAACATGCTAGGTATACCATCAATACTTTAATTGCTTGATCATTTTTACCATTTTTATCATTTAAGAAATAAAACTGATCTTTGAGATAATCTTTAGCAAAGCCTCCTGGACACTAACTGAGGATGATATTGGCATGTGCTGAGAAGCTACCAAATTTTCTAACCACTAGACGGTGCTACATTCAAAATTCAAAGTAATATATATATATTAATATATATATATTTGTAATATATACATATATTTATATATATATTACTAATATATTATATATAATTAAGACAAAGGATTTATTTTCTATAATTTGGGCATTATCTAGAGGATCAGGAAGAAACAAAAAGAAAAACATGACAAGTGACAGAATAATATTGATAAAGAATAGGACCTTTGCAAATTTTACCAAGAGAATATAAATAGCTCAAGTTGGCCTTGGTCTCCCAGACATCTCCTCTCCCTCCAACCAGCCATGGCATTTTGTGATGGCAATGGTGTAATTGGCCCAGGGTCAGAATTCTGAGAATTCTGAGAATTGAGGCAGCTTTTCTCCTTTGGTTTTCCTGATTCTCCAGAAGAGCTACACTGCTTTCTTTCTCTCTGCCAGACGTGACCAATGGGTTTGCAAAGCTCTTCCCAGCCCCCCCACAAAGATGATTGTACCTGTGATCCCAGGAGACAGAGCTCTGTTTCTCAAGCCTCTGTGTGTGGGCTGGGAACCTGAGGGTTAAATATCACTTCTTAGAGAGCCAGGGCATCCTTCCTCCCAGCAAAGTAGTCCAACCCCTCACTTTGTCTGAGTGGAATCCTAGGGTCCCCCTGCTGGCCAGGAGATTCAAGAGCAAAAAGAGTTCTTGAGACCAAGGTACCCTGTGTTTTGTATTTGAAAGTGACACATAAAGAAGCAAGAGTATTCCTGTGAAGGGATTTCCATAAAGGGAAGCCATACTAAGGTTATGATATAAAGTGGTGAGAGCAGATTGAGGCAGCAGTGGTGAGACACATCTCCCTCCATAGAAAGGATTAACAATTGAATTCAAACCTCAATCCAAAATCTGAATTAATTTAATATAGGGCTCTGAAAAAAAATTCTCCTTTGGGGAATCTCTAAAACATACAGCTTTTGTTTTCAGAGCAAGGGTGGCAATGAGTGGGGATTGCTGCATAGGCTAGAGCTCACCCACTGGAAAGCATATCTCTCACCCCAGTGCTGCCTTTCCTCATCTTGCTTTACTCTAGATTAATTCATGACTCAGATCACCCAGGTACCATAGTGAGAGGTACCATAGAAATGCCAAAATAGTGGTGCACGCCTGTAATCCCAGTTACTCAAAAGGCTGAGATGGGAGGATTTCAAGTTCAAAGTCAGCCTGGGTAACTTAGTGAGACTCTGTCTCAAAATAAAATAAAAAGGGTCCAGGATGTAGCTCAGGGGCAGAGGTCCTGGCTTTGAGTCCCAGCACTGTGAAAGTGTGTGGGGAAAGAAATACCAAAACAAATGGATGGAATCAGATGCTCAAGCCTGTTCAATAGAGAATTCTGATTATAGACGGTGCTTTGCGGTCCCAGGTTGCATTAACTACCCTGGTTCTCTGTGGAGAGGTTGAGGGCCTGGCCCATGCCTTTTTTGTTGCCATAGTTGATGCTTTTGCTTGACTGTGGGAGCTGTGTGAGAGAGAGTGTGTGCTTCAGGTAACTATATGGACTAGGGAGTGGAAGGGCTTCTTGTAAATGAAGAAGCAGGTCCTTGTGTTGTTGGTCACAAAACAGATCAGAAAAAGAGAAATGAAACCAGCCACACATGCAAAAACCTCAAACCTCTTGGCTCATTTTCTGATCCAATAAAAACTAAAAATAATTCCATACACTATATAATGACAGTAGGAATATCTCTATCTCAGAGGAGAAAGAAAGAGTGAAACACATACAAAGGAGATGAATGAAAAATAGATGGCACTGGGTAGAACTTTCTGACATCACAGCCAAAGAAGGAGTGGTCAGGGTGGTAGGGAAAGGGCAGCCTGCTGAAGGGGCTTGGCCGAGCAGAGATGCAGTGCATACCACAGCCAGTAGGGGGCAGAGGTGCTCCACGTCCAGGAGAAGCCTACTGCTTAGCACCTTTAGTCCCCAAACTACACTCCTTCTAACAGGAAACCACCTGGAACCTCTCTCTCTCTCTTCTCTCTCTCCTCTCTTCTCTTCTCTTCTCTTCTCTTCTCTTCTCTTCTCTTCTCTTCTCTCTCTCTCTTTCTCTCTCCCTCCATCCCTCCCTCTCTTTTGCACTTCTGTCTAGGCAGAACAGTAAAAACAAAGGAGGTAGCTGATCTCTCATGCTTTACCACAAAGGCCGGTTGTGACTTCAAAGCACTGCGCTTATTTCATGTTTTCTTTTGCTTATTCTTTTGCTATCCCATTTTTTTTTTCAGCAAGAACCCCAGTGTAGATCAGGAATACAGGGCACTCATCTCTCCAGGTAAAGCACGTGTGCACCCAAAATCAAGGACTCTAGCTTATTTCTAGGATCTTTCTCTCCTAATGTTCAGAACTTTTTTTAAAATTCAGTGGTAGTTTGAAGGTAGTGGGTAAGAGGGTGGGTGGGCCTAATTGGTTTATGGGTATACACAGGCTTCCAGGCTGGAGATGACTCATGAGAGCCAATTATATACTTCTCTTCCTACCACCTAGTTAAGTGATGTCATGTTGTAGCTTGACAGGGGCCATGGTGGGAGTATTAATGTCACAAAAATGGGCAAAGGCTGTAAATCAGGGCTTCCCCCCTGTATTAGTCAGCTTTCCATTTCTGTAACAAAATACCTGAGATAATCAAATTAAAAAGAGACAAGGTTTATTTTGGCTCTTGGTGTTGGAGGTTTTAGTCCGTGGTTAGTTGGTCCCATTAATTTGGAGCCTGTGATAAGGTAGCACATCATGATGGTAATGTGATGAGGCAAACTGTCACTTCATAGCCAGTATGTGAAAGAAGAGGAACCTGCCTAGGGGCCCACAATCCTCTATTAGGGTATGACCTCAAGACTGGGTCCCACCTCCTAAAGTTTCTACCACTTCCTAATAGCACAAATCTAGGGACTAAGACTTTAATACATGAGCCCAGTGATGAGCCCATGCACCAGCTCCATCCATGCTCAGGCCAGAGCGAGTCTCATAAAGAGAGAAAGGAACAGCATCCGATAGTCAAAGGACTTGCCAGTTTGAACCTTTCCAGAAACTACAGTCAACACTCCCATAGGGATGTCTTTCCTCTCAAAGATAAGCAAGAAACTAAATAAAAATTTCCTACATGATTTTTAACTATTGAATTGCAATGCTAAGTAGTCCATGAAGCCACGTGCCTCTTTTCCATTCTAATTTTAGGCCTTGGGAGAAGGGTAAGTTTCCTTATAAAGATCAGCTTTATGGTTTCTAGAAAGCAAAAACTCAGAAAAAAAAAAAAACAGTGGCCCTTTTTCTCTTTGGTGGCACCTGAGGAACTGCTGAACATGCCATATAATTGTACTGCTTGTGACTTTAAACTTGTAAGTTAGCTCTTAAAGGAAAAGTACTCTTTTGTAGTCAAGGACTAACTTTCACCTGGTCAGTCCCTCAGAATTGCTGGAAGGCACTCATTCCGTGTCTGCTGGACTATGTTACTAGCATTTCCTGCAAAGGAAATGTATTTAGGGTCTTAGGTTACAAACTACATTTTAGATGTTTTGAAGTAGAAAACTGGCCTGGAGGCGTCCTGCCTACACAAGGAAGATGGCAAATGGGGGCGGGAGCAACTCATTGGGCTTCAGAGACAGATTAGAAGCAGTGGACAGGAGGAGTGAGGACATAACTTGGTGTCATGAGGTGATATGAGCCAGGCTCCTCACTGCACAAGAAGAGAGTAAATAATATAGAAAAGGAGAAACCTAGAATGAACCCTTGATGTGGGATTAGAACTAGTTTTGGTGTAAACTTAGAGTTTTCAATACGTAGAATTAACTATAGAAATAAAACATTGACTTGTATGTGCATACATTGTATCTTCATATGCATACATACGTACACACACGCACACACAAATACATGCAATTCCTAGCATTGTCCCCGAGAGAGCCGGGGAGTGGTGAAATAACAACAGACCTACCTGGAGCACATAGTTTTGTTTTTAAATACCATTCTCTGCCAAAAAGAACCAGGAATTCTTGGGAAAGACTGATTCCTCAGGGGCAACAGGAAAAACGTAAGACAAGTTTTGAACATCTTGTGGTTTCAGAAGGAAAGCAAGCAATCAAAAAATCATGGAGACTTGTGAAAGGGCACAAAAAGTAGCTCCAAGGGGGGCCAGCTGGAACCTGAATAACAGGTAATTCATCACAGTATCAGATTATATACCATTGATTAAAACAGATATCCATTAGTCTATTCTGCCTTAATAAGGAAATTAACACATAAATGGGAAGAGAAAGCTTTTTCCTGTAGAAGTCGAACTAATTAATATTGAAGGGATTATGGATTTAGAAAAGAACTCTTCAAGACCCACAGTAATTATTTGAGGCAAAAATGTATCAACTGATTCTAAAACTAGTAGGGGAAAGTGAGACAAATTATGGGATTCTTACATGGTCTTAGCGTATCCCCTCAGAAAACACTTATTAATTTAGAAAAAAATCAGGATTAATCAGGAGGTATGGAGTTTCTTGTTGGTGTGATGGAAAAGCACTGGAATTAGATCGTGGTAATATACTCATAACCACTGTACTGTATGTTTCAAAATGGTCAGTCTTATGATATGTGAACTTACCTTTGAAAAAAATAAAAATTAATTTATCAAAAAGAAGGTATTGCCAAATCTAGGACGGTGAAACAAAAGCTAACGGGTGGAGTCAGCTGAAAAAGGTCTCTTGGAGGAGCTCCTTGCACTGAGCTTAACCCTCTGAGGATGGCGCCGCCTGGCGGTTGCTGGTAGTTCTGCGGGCTGGGATGAGGCTGCATCTGGAACTGGTGAAAGGGGGAGTCAGCTTCTGCTACTGGGGCAATGCTGGTGTGGAGAGAAATGGGAGGAGGGCGCTCTTCCCTCCTCCCGCCCTCCCATCACACTCCACCTCTCCCTTCTATTGGCGGAATTCACGGGAAGCTCAGGAATGCCCTGGGGAGATTTGGCATATCAAAGGCAGGGGAGACAAAGGTGGATTTGGAGCTGGGCGAGTAGTTGAATAACCAACGCACAGGGAAAGCAGGGGTAATAAATAGCTCATACTTGGGGAGGGCTTGATTCTTCTCTCATGTAATTTTATTTTCTCAAAAGAGTAATTTGTTTTAAACTAAATGTTGCTTACTTTTGAAAGATAACTTATATGAATACTTTTATAAATCAGAAACAAAAATTTTATCATCCCTTTATATGTGTTAATCCTACTTTTGAAAAATATCTTCATCTCTTCTGCGCCCTCCTACTCAGCCTTGAATACTATGGAGGGGGTTCTGAAGCCTAACCCATCTGCATCCCTCCTTGATGCCTTTACTCCCACCACTACTAGAGGAGGCTGTTCTTCCCTCCTCTCTAGCTGAGTTGAATTCTCCTTCTATTATATAGCCATTTTGCCACATCAATCTATAGGAACCTTTTCTCTCCTGCTTCTGAATTTCTGTAGGGCAAATTCCTGAGCCATACTTGGACACTTATTCCCTCAAGTTATTGGTTCAGCTTTTCTATATGTTTATCTCATCTCCACATATTATACGTGTTTCTTCACATGCCTGAGACTGTGAGGGCTCCTCCATTCACCTCAATTTCTCTGAGATGACCTATTTTAGATTCTGTATATGAGTGAGATCTTGTGGCACTCGTCTTTCTGTGTCTGGCTTATGTCATTTAACATAATGCTCTCCTGTGCTATCACATTATTACAAATAACAGCATCTCATCTTTTTTTATAGCTGAATAGTATTCCATCATGCATATGGGCAACATTTTCTTTATCCAGTCATGTGTCGATGAACTCTTAGGTTGTTTCCAACCTAAGTGGCTATTGTGAATAGTCCTGCAATGAACATGGGGGTGCAGATGTCTCTTTGACATACTGTATTTCATTTCCTTTAGATATATACCCTGTGGTGGGATTGCCAGATCATATGGTAGTTCTGTTAATTTTTAAAGGGGTCTCCATATTTTTTTCCATGAAGGTGATACTAATTTATATTCCCACCAACAGGGTGCACGAATTCTCTTTTCTCCACATCATTTAAAAACTTGTTATCTTTGTCTATGAGAGAATTGCCATTTTCACTGGATGACGTGATAATCTCATGTGGATTTGGATATGCATTTCCCTGGTGATTAGTGATGTCAAACATTTCTTCAGACCTTCGTTAGTCATTGTATGTCTCCTTTTGATAAATGCCTAAGAAGGTCTAGTGCCCATTTTTAAAAAATTGGGTTGATTTTGTGCTATTGAGTTTTTCAGTTTCCATGTATTCTGGATATTAACCCCTTGTCAGGAATATAGTTTATCAATAATTTCTCCCCTGTCCTTTTTTGAAATCTCTGATACCATCGACCATGGCATGTTAGGGTGCTATTCTAGCACCTTCATAGTACCTACCTGGGACCGCTCTTTTCATTACCATCCATTATCATTTCCATCTCTTATTTTGATTTGTATAATTATTTTCTCTCTGGAACCCTCAAACTGGAAGGTTATCAATTTTTATGTTTTTAAGAAAGCAAGCAGCTATTATATACGTGAAGTGTGCTCCAAGAAAGGCCCTGGGGATGATGGAGACTGAGGCAGACTGAAATGCCTGAGCCCTGTAAAAAAATCAGATTTGGAAAAGAACACTGTGTGGGCCAAATCAAAGCCCTCACAGACCAAATGTGGCCACAGGGGGCCAGTTTAAAACCTTAGAAGTCCTTATTTAAAGACTAGAAAATGTGGGCAATTCTTTTTTTAATATACTTATAAAGTTTTTTAAAATTATTTTTCAAATTTTGATTCATTGTACACAAATGGGTACAACTAACTGTCGCCGTTTCTCTGTACACGAAGTAGAGTCGCACCATTTGCGTAATCATACGTGAACATAGGGTAATGATGTTCATCGCATTCTATTATTTTTCCTCCCCCCCACCCCTCATTTTCCTCTATGCAATCCATCCTCCTCCATTCTTGCCCTCCCATCCTCCCTTATGTATCATCATCCGCTTATCAGAGAGATCATTCGGCCTTTGGTTTTTTGGGATTGGCTTATTTCACTTAGCATGACAGCAGAAGTTGTCATTGATTTTTCTTTCCAAGGCTCTGATCTTGGATGGCAATGAAAAAAATTCCTAGAATCAAGTAAGTTTGGGAAAATAAACACTGGCATTTTCAGCCCTCCAAGTAAAGGAACAGCTTTAAGTTTTCTCCATCATTTCCTTCGTTTTTCCTAAGAACATATGTTGTCATCTTGTGAAAATAGTAACACACAGAACATTTGTAGGGAGATACTATTCTAGATGCCATGGAAATGTAGTAAATTTCATCAACTAAGATGATGACTGGTGAAAATACACACACACACACACACACACAGCCACCATCCAAAATCCTAAATTGTCGAGGACCAAATGTTGTGACGACTTCTATCATCTTGCTAAGATTGCCTGCCTTTACCTCCATATGTTTCCTCTGTCACCATCGTGAGTTGCTTCTCTGTTTAATCTCACCAGTCCCTGTCTCCAGTCTAAATTTAAGAAGTTATCATCAAGTTCTGCACCTCATGGTTGGGTATTAAAAGCAACCCACAGGCTTCCTTTACCCCGTAGTTCCTTGGTAATAAACTTTTGTCGTGTGTATTGATTTTTTCCTATTCTGAATTCTGTTCTGAGTTTGAAAAATTCCTCATTTTATGAGTGTTGGAAAGGTTTCTTCCTTACATAAGTGTTTAAAATTCATTCATTACTTATGCAACAAATTATTACTGAGTGCCTAACATGAGCTGGGTATGTTCAGTGCAATGGAGATACAGCAAGGAGCAAAAGAGATGAGAATTCCTGCTCCCGTGGGAGGAACAGTCTAGTGATGAGGAGGAAAAGTAGTAGAGGAGATAAGTAATAACACATGCAGATGTCAGCTCGTGATGCCTGTCAAGGAGAAAAGTAACAGGGAAATGTGATGGGACTTGTGTGTGGGACAGAATAGCTGTGATGGTTGGTGTTCTGTGTCAACTTGGCCAGGCTATGTAGTACCTAGTGATTTATTCACACACTAAGCTGGGTGTTGTAGTAAAGGTAGTTTGTAGATGTGATGAACATCTACAATTAGCAGGCTTTAAGCAAAGCAGGCTATTCTCCACAATGTGGGTGAGCCTCATCTAGTCAGTTGAAGGCCTTAAGAGCGAAGACTGAAGTTTCACAAAGAAATTCTGCCCTAAAACTGAAGCAACTCTTGTCTGTTTCAGTGTTCAAGCATGCCCTACAGATTTTAGACTTGTGCGTTTCCACAATCATGTGAACTGATTCCTCCAAGAACAATCATATTTTATGTATATCTATATATATACCTATATACACATACATGTAGATGCATATATATGTACACACACACACACACACACATATCCTATTTACTGTGTTTCTCTGGAGAGTCCTGAGTGATTCAGAGACTTTTGGACATCCAGCTTGTTGATTTCAAGCCTGCTCAAATGTCACATTCTCCTAGAGGCATATTCTGATCCTACTCTGTCAAAAATGAAAATTCATCATCTCCCATTCCATATCCCTGATCCCCTGACCCCATTCTATTTTTTCCCATAGCAATGTCACTTCTCACATACTGCATTACTACTTATTTGATTTTAGTTTTTATCTCCTTCCTCTACTATATAAACTTCATGATGGCAGGTGTCACAGGACAAGTTCCTGGGAACAAAACTCGGAGCTGAGATTTGTGTGCAGAAGGCTTATGGTGTGTGGTTGGGGGTGGGGGGCTCTCTGGGAGTGCAGCCACCAGGGAGTGAGGACAGTATGCTGGGTGAGAAAGGAGTGCACCTGTGATGCGGTTGCAATGGGGGTCTCAGCTTGTCCCGAGGGAGCTTGGAAGCTGGGGCAGTGCTCTGAGGATGTCCTGAGGTTAGTGACACAAAGGGAGCTGGGCCTTTGTATCCTGGTCCTTGAATGCAGTCTGTCTGCAGGAAGGGCATTTCCTTGGGGACACAGCTTTTGGTAGGCAAGTCCCAGGGAGGACTCAGCTGTGAGTCATCAGCCAGAGACACTCCTGGCAGCTGGGGAAGAGCAGCTTGGTCCTGAGCAGGGATGAGGGCAGTGCTCTGGGCAGCAGTCATCTTTATTTGATGAGTGTAATGAGTGACCAGTTCCCAGAGCAAGGATGGTGGGATGGATGGGTGCAAAAATGAACAAATGAATAAATGAATGAATGAATTCTCTTTAGACAGGTCAGCGTGCACAAAGAGGATGTGGCCATTGTTCTCAGTGGATGTCAGGGTGACAGGAGTGCAGAAATAGAAAACAGACCAACGTGATTGCGAAAGCAAGTCTTTAAGGTTTAAAGACAAACGGTGACACATGGGAGAAAGGGCTGTTCCGGGGAGTGGCAAGGTTGGATAGGGCACTGACTAAATGGATATTTCAGCGAGTTTCCAAGTCTTACACATAGATCCGGAGCCAGCGTAGGACCATGGAGCGCTAGTACAGGCCTGAGCAGGACCCAGGCATAAAGAGGCATCCTGCTAACACAAGGAACAACTGGCTTTCGTGACAGAACTTTTAACAAGCCCTTTCTCATATTTGTTGACTCAACACAGGCCAGAGAATTCTTTGAAAGGCAACATGGCTATAAATCAGCAAGTCCTGTGAACGTGCATTCCAGGGTCTTGGAGGAAAAGCCTGCACACAAAAGCACCTCTCTGAGTCTTCAGGAATGCTGTGGTGAGTGGCCTTGGAGGTCTCGGGGTTAGACTCTGGGTCTGGGAATGGAAAGCATCCAGAAGAAGGGCGTAGGGGAGCTGTAGCAAGAGCAGTGCAATCTGTTTGTAGTAATAACATCAGGCATTCAGCCCCCAGGACAGTGCCTGGCAGATACTAAGCACTCAATGAATATCTGGTGAGTTTTGTGACTCACTGGCTGTGTGACCTCGAGAAAGGTGCTTCTCTGAGCCTTGACCATACTGTCTGTAAAAATGTTGACTCTGAACACAGAAATAGAATCTTTGGGAATGAATGACTAGTGGGACCCTGCATTTAAAAAACATTCAAAGCCATGTCTGAAGCAGTGAGAGAAATGCAAAAAGTCTGCATGGCAGAGAGAGCTCTCTGGCTTCCTGAACCAACGTGAGCTCTGGTGATGGGCTGGGCCTGCTAAGGGAGATGAGCAATTCCTGCATGGCTGCTGTGCCCTGGGGGATTTGCAGGGGATTTGTAGCAGGATACTGTGGTGTAGGGGAAATGCCTCTCCCACAGTTTCCCCAAAACCAACAGCTCTCCCTCTGGGGCAGCCTGGAACCCGATTGAGAAGAAGAGACATGGAAGCTCAGCTTGCATTCCACCTGGGCCAGAGCACCCAGGTCCGGGGCAGGCAGAATGGCAGCCGGCTTCAGTCCATTGTCTGCTGGCTTCCAGGTCTTGCTGTGGTGTGAGCGATACCGGGCTCCCACTCAGTGTAAGATCGTCAGGTTCTAGCTTCTCTTAGCATCTGCAAGTTTGGCAAGGAACTAAGCTTCTCTGGCTCTGTACAATGGGAGTGACCACCACGGACATCACAGGTATGATCAAATAGGAGATTGTTTCCCTCCCTCCCGCTCTCCTTTCCTCCTCCACCCCTTCCCTCCTGTGCCAGTCAGCCTGCTTGCTGGAACAGGTCACCAGCAAGGCCTATGGTCACATGAGCTTGCCCAGTAGGACCAGCGTCCTGGGCAGGCTTGCAAGCTGTTGCTCAGGCCTTCCTGTCACAGAGCAAAGGCCGTTTGCCCCTGACCGGTGTCGCTGTAGACAGATACTATTTATTCAGCAAGGATGCCAAGCATTTTTAATCCCTGACTCATCCAGAAGAAGAATTTGGTAAAATGGGGAAGGGAGGGATGGGGATTAATGGAAATAAAACGGAATGAGAGGCAGGAATGTAATTATGAGGGTCAGATTCTGCTGCTCTGGAGTGCAGAGGAAGGGGAGAGGAGGTGGTTTTTTCCTTTGGAAGATCTGACATGAGGCCCCCAATTCTCCCTTAGTAAACCTGGAGAGGAGAGGAGCTAGGTGGACTGTGGGGTTCCCTCTCCCTCATGGGGTTGCACCTTATGTGCTGAAGGAGGAGTTCCAGATTCCCCGGCTGTGAAACCCTGCAGAGCGCCGCCGACATCAGGGACAGGCGCCATTTCATTTTTTACTTAAATCTGAGTGCTTACATTCAAATCAGTTGAATTTAGACCCACACAGTGCCCAGGCCCAAGAGTGGGACTCCCCATTTCTCTAGGGGTTCTCTTTTGTCCATCTCTCCATTAGCAGCTTCATGGAAGCTGCCTGAGATCTCAAATGGAAGACAAGGGCTGCCTGGTCTTCCCCTGCAGCATCAGCCCTCTGTGAGCGGAGTCTGGCTGAGGGGACACTGACTCCTCTGGGAGTAGGGGATGGTGTCCTCTGTGTCCATTTGCTCTCTCTGCTAGGCTGACTGCCTCCTCGCTCTTCTTTTTCCTTTTCCTCCTGCCCTTCCTTCCCCATCACAGTGCCTTGCCATTGTTTCCTCACCCCTCTCCACGAAGCTGATGTCTGTGTGTCTCACCGGCCTGCCTTCTTCCCTTCCCAGATCCTTGCCTCCTCCTCCAAGTCGCTCACTCTGTTTGCCAGGGAATTCCCTCCCTGCAGCGCCATAAGATGCTGTAATGCCAGCTCATGCTCCAGTAGGCCCAGCAAATGGCCCTGGGCAAGTGGACAAGGCCATAGTCCTGAAAACTGAATAAGTCTAGAGGGGGAAAAGTTACACTTACTGTGCCCTAACTGGTGTCAAGGAATTTACATGCAATAGGTGTTTACTCCTCTTCTGAGATACTGATTCCATTTGATAGATGAGCAAATCAAAGTTCAGAGAAGTCCAGTGCCTGGGCTGAGGTGTCAGTTGGCAAATAGCAGCACACTGCACCCGGTCTGCCCGACTGCAGCCCACGCTCAGCTCTACACTCTGCTCCTTGCTGACTCTGCAGTTATCTTCCTATCCACCTCGGCTAATGCAATTCCATCTTCCTTCTCAGGAAAATCTGATGTGTCGGGTTGAAATTTAATCATAGCTTTCCATAAATTATAGTTGAAGAAGCAAAAATAAATGGGTCAAGATAATTTGTAGGATGATCATGAGACACAAGCTCTGATAATGTGACTTGACTTGAGAGATGCTAGGTGTGTGTGTGTTTGGGGAGGATTGGAGAGAGAAAAAGAGAGAGAGAGAGAGAGAGAGAGAGAGAGAGAGAGAGAGATAGAGATCTGAATCCTGAATACTGGGGCAAGATGAGAAAGCAACTCAGGAAATCATTTCACTGAACAGGGAGACTCTGATCTGAGAGGAATCCTGTCTCCCAGGATCAGGAAAATAGTAAACAATTCTCAATTCTCAGCTGGTATTTTTTTAAATAAAGAAATGCTTTTAAGACATATGTAAATAAGTTGTCTTTAAACAGAATCAGAACAAGGTCATATGTTGATTGGCTGATGACAGCATTGTGGTTGGACCCCCTGGAACCTGTCCCTGTCTTCCCCTAGAAACAATGGTCTCCTATTTGTTAACTCAATGTTTGCAGTGACTTTAGAGGACAATGCTACCTGAATAATGAGAATCAGCTGCATGTTCATATTCTTACCTGTTCACTGTTGCCTCTCTGGTTGGGCAGTACACTCTGGAGGACAGAAATTGAGTCTGCCATCCTCACCTCCAGATACCTGAAATTCCTGGTACACATCAAGTGTCAATAAATGTGTGTCTGTTTTAAATGGATAAATAAAGTTAGGAAAAGAATCATGAAGCATCAACCACAGGACTCAGAAGAGTTTTGAGTAGGAACCAGTCATCATCAATGTGGATGAACAGAGGGGTTGGTAAAATAAGAAGGGCGAAGTGTGTGTCAGGTTGGCAGGTGGAGACGATTCCTGATCCAAAGAAGGATGGTGGAAGCCATATTGGTGTGAGTGGAGGCAGGAGCCGTGAGAGGAATTGATGGGTATAGGCTATGGTCTTGAGTGGTTGGATAGGAAAGAGAGGAAAGGGAATTGACAGAAACTGAGGAGCATAGGGTCACAGAGTGGGTGTTTCAGGCCTAGAGAAGCTCTCTGATAATCACCAGCCCAGTGGGAGGGAGAGGCTAAGAGTGAAGCAGAGAGAAGTGGAAAGAAGTGTGGTTTAGCACAAAGGTTCTTTCTACAAAGAACAGGGAGATTCCAACCTTACAAACCAGGGGAAAGGAAAAGAAAGGTAAGTGAGGATTGAATATATTTACATTGAAGCAGGCAGGAAGTCAAAGCAGATCCTTCCTGACTCTCGTGATTTTTCCTGGTACATTAGGAGGCCAGAAGCCCTGCAAGAGAAGGAGCGAGAGGGCCTGTGAAGACTGAGCTGGGGCTGGGAATGAGTAAAGTTCATGGTGGACAAATCAAAGGACTGGTGGGCAGGCAACACTGGCTGCCATGGTGATGGGGGGGTCTTAGTGACCAGAGTAAGAGCAGACAAGGCAGGGTGCAGTGTTGCTGATCAGCCTGGAGGTTTTGCTGGGCAGGTACAATGGAAGGATTGTGAGGTAAGGAGACAGGAATTTGAGAGAAGGGAACTTGTGATCAACTGTGAAGTTCACACGGGAGCAGACCAATGATTAGGAAAGGACTGGGATCAGGGATTCTTGGTCTCCATGAGGTGGAAGAGCAGACATGGTGGGATAAGGATGTAGGATGGGGGAGAGGTGATGAGGAGACCCAGAGGATCACCAAGCATGTGAGTGGGTGACCAAAGGTTATTAGACTCCCTGTGGTTGAGGAAATCCAGGGATTGCAGGGCTAATTGTCCAGTTGGTGTTGCATTGAATTAGCTTGCCTGGCATTGATTTAGTGTAATAATTTTGCACTGATTGCATATTGCTTTGAAAAAACTTCTTGCCTGCCTTAGGCAGGTAATAGTGAAGCAAAACACAAGCTTGTTTCAGTGAGGTTGTTTAAGCATTGTTAAGCAATATTAATCACACATACGTAAGACAACCATCTTTTCTTCTATATACCTTACAAAAGTATTATTATTAATTATTAATAACTTAATTAGTCCTTAGTTATTTGAGAAGAGTTTTGCACAGATGGAAGTACTATGATATGAAGGAAAAAATTCTGGTCTCAGAGTTAATGTATCCAGACTCGTAAAAGTGGCTCTCTCATTGACTGGTCTTATGACTCCAGGTGAGGTTAGCACTCTGGACCCCACTTTTAACTGAAAAATTGGGAGTTTTGATATTTAAAGTTACTTCCAATCTGAAAACCAGAGCATTAAATTGCTCTTGATGGAGATCAGAAACAAAGTCTTATGGGTTCTGGGCCTCAGTAGGCCAACTTGAGGTGGGATGACTCAAGATGATTGAAGGCTGATGTTTATGGGGGTTGCACTTCAAGACTAACCCTCCATTTGCACCCTGAACTCTGGCCTCCTCAATGAACTATAGGACTTTATCCTCTCAATTATTCCCTCCCCCTTGTGGCCCCTTCCTTGTAGTCTGAAAACATGTCCAATCTATCCCATCCAAAAAATAGCCTTTTCCTGACATTTTCTTCCCTTCAGACCCTCTATTTCTCATGTCTGATGTCACCAGATTCCTTGACACACACTGTTTCCAGATTACATTTCCCAGTCCCACTTCCCACTGTGCTAAGGTTCTGCTTCCTAGCACACTGCACCTGCCCACTGAGGATTGCCAGTGACCCCCAATGGTCCATTCCAGTGATCTCTTGTCTCTTGATCTCCTCTTCAGAAAGGAGATGCTAGCATTGAGAGCCACACCCTCTTCAGATCTCTTCTTCACTTTGCTTTAGAAGTACCTCCCTCTAGGGCTGGGGTTATGGCTCAGTGGTAGAGCAATTGCCTGGCATGTGTGAGACCCTGGATTCGATCCTCAGCACCACATATAAATAAATAAATAAAATAAAGGTCCATTGACAACTAAAAAAAAATTAAAAAAAGAAAAAGAAAAGAAGTACCTCTCTTGAGATTCTTCTATCCACCCCCTGCTATGGTTTGGATGTGAGGTGTCCCCAAAAGCTCATGTGTGAGACAATGCAAAAAGGTTCAGAGAAGAAATGATTGGATTATGAGAACCTTAACACAATCAGTGAATTAATCTCCTGATATGATTAACTGAGTGGTAACTGAAGGCAGTTTGGGTAGGGCCAGAGGAGGTGGGGCTTTGGGGGCGTGGCTTTGGGGTACATATTTGTATCTGGCAAGTGGAGATCTCCTTCTCTCTGCTTTCTGATCATCATGTGAGCTGCTTCCCTCTGCCACTCTTCTACCAGGATGTTCTGCCTCATCTGGAGCCTGGAGGAATGGAGTCAGCCTTCTGTGGACTGAGACCTCTGAAACCGTGAGCCCTCAAATAAACCTTTCTTCCCTGAAATTGTTCTGGTCAGATCTTATAGTCACAGCAGCAAAGAAGCTGACTGAAACACCCCGATATGTCCTCTGACTCTTGCACCCACATGCAGTTGACTGGAAGAATCTGCCCTCAACTCTCTTACTTATCTCCTTCCATACTTTCTCCCTCTCTTTCAGTTGCATAGTTTTAACCATTACTTTCTTGCAAGGGATTTAGTTCTTTATCTTCACCTTTGACTTTTGTGCCTTGTTCTAGTCTAAATTTCTGAGTGCCCATCAGACAGTTCTGCCAGGATGTTAAATTCATTATGTACAAAACCAGAAAGCAATTTTCTTCCTGCCACTCTTTGTTCTGTATTTCTGTCCATTGACTCATCATACACCTTCTCACTAATGATATTTCTTCATCCTGGAAAATATCAGTTACTCCAAAACAGTCATGGGAAGGCAAAACTTGATCTAGAAGGGACCCCAGAGGTGCTATCTCTTAGTGGGAAGCAGTGTGGTTATGAGCAGGTTTTGATGTTTGGACTTGACTGGATCTGGATTTGAATGGTGGCTTAGCGCTTGCTTATGGAGTGACCTTTGGAAAGTTACTTAATTTTCTGTGCCTAAACGCGACATCTATAAAACAAAGATAATGCTTTTACCAGGTTACTGTCGGCATCAGTTAGATGATGTGTGTAACATTCTCAGCAGAGAGCCTAGCACTTATTAAATACTCAATAAATGATATATATCAACAAAGATTCCACTCCTCATCTTTTTATGGGAAAGTAAAGATTAGAGAGACAAAGTGATTAGGTAATAGTGACAAGCGTGGGGATTAGAAACCAGTTTGACTTCAAGCTCTGTGTGTCTTCCTAAATTTTTAAGGCATTTTTACATAAGCTAAGGGAGAATGATGGGAATGGTAGTAAAACTGCCTTTGAAGTAGTTTATTTTTAGGTTGTAAGTTACAGGGCAGAGGGACCACATCTTTAACTTGCTGCCAACTCTTAATTATTTACGCTAATTGAGAAACCTTGGTTAAATGAAAGGTAAACATATTCTTCAAATGTTATTTAAATGACCTTCAATTTTCCCTCGATTCTCATTTAACAATTTGTACTATGTTCAACCTGGAAACAGCATGAAGTACACCACCATGCTTGAATCAAAGACTTCTAAGCAGGTTCCAAAACAGAGCACAAATAGTTCACCTTAAATGCAATCTCGAAGGGAATTTTGAAAAACAGACATGGAATGAGGATGTCGTGATACTTAAAAATAGACAAATGAAATTCCATGTTTTTTATCAATATGTGAAAAAGTTCCATGTTTGGGAGAAATTTAGTCCCTTCTTCCTAATGCCGTTTTTCATATTTCCTTATCTTGTTAACTTCATTAAATCCAACAGGAAATAATTTCAGCATCAGAGCTAATTTGTTTTGACATGTCTCAAGAGTGCTATTTCTTTCTTTTTTTTTTTTTTTTCAAATCGTGTCTGCGCTTTCTATCAAACCATGCACCAATGAAGGGGCATCTGTCATTGGAATGTCTTTTCAAAAATAACAGTGGAGTCTGAACGGCTGGAAGGTTTACAGTAAAGTCTTCTATTTGGAGCCAACATTTGCGATGGGATGCTTGGGTTTATTTTACTTTATTTTTTAAGTCAATCCAGACTTTTCGGAAAGTCCTCATGTGTGCTCATGTTTCTTCAGCTATACGTCATTGATTAAATCTGGCTCCTGGAGGGTCCGAAAGGGACTCCCAAGAGTTGTGAAGTAAACAACACGTTTTGGCTTGTCTGAAACTCACAGGGCAGGGGTGCAAGCTGAGTTCCATGCCTCTGTTTTGAAAGGACATAAGCTAACTTGGTCATCTGGTCAATGATTAGTTTTCTTTTGATATCCATGAATAGTACAGGAGCCTCCAGCCATGGAGATAAGTGTGGGAAGGCTCCACGTACCATTTTTAACAATCTCACTCCCTCAGAGTATGTTGAAATGAAAATGAGGGCTAGATCAAATTTTAGCAGACCTATGATTAATATTTGTTCATAAGCAACAAATGCAAAGATATTTTGAGGACAGAATGTGCCAACTTTCTGCCCTACTTTGAGGATCCAGGAACCACAGGACTGAGACCTGAAGATGGTAATGTCAGTGGTCATGCCAGATTCTTCAGGCACGGGCTATGGGGCTTGCTGTACCCTAAGTCACTATCTCTCCCTAGTGCCAACCCACAAACCCTCCGGGACAGTTTAGACAAACTATTTGAAGTGCTAAGTAACCACCTCTGAAGGTTATTGATTTCTCATTGGAGTTACCAGTGGCTAATTAACTATCCCTGAAGAGTAGATTTTTAATTAGGATACTTTGAATGTCAACTAACTGCCGCTAGATTCTAGGTTGAAGTTAATTTGAACACCCCATGTGGTACTGTTCATGATCAAAGACAGCATCATTATTCTTCCAGTCTCTCAAGCTAGACATCTCAGAGTCCTGCTTGTCATGGCCAGATACCTTGCCCATTGACAGTTCTGACAGATCTAACTGAGGAATCATCTCTCCTATTTGGTTTCTCCTCTGATCTCCAGAGTCACTGGTTTAGTTTCAGTCTTTGTCAGGCACTTCTTCTGAGTTACTCTAAAAGCCTTCTAACTGCTCATCTTATACTTCTCTTCCAATAATTCATTCCCTTCTTGAGAATTTCCTCAAAACAAGGCTCAGCTTGTCAACTCCCTGTGTAAAATCTTCTCAGGGCTCCCCATGGCCCGGGAATGATATCCAACCACCTTGGCTGAGTTTAAGTCACTTATCCATGTGGCACCCTATGCTCCAGCATCCTTAAGCTCTTCACAGCTTCCCAGACGTTCTGACCTGGCTTCTTCTTCAGGTCACTGGAAGGTTCATTCTTTGCTGCTTTCCATACCTGGCACACATTGATCCTATGCGGAGGCCTCCTTTGTCTTCCCTGCTCTCTGTTCCCATCTTTGTGCTCCTGCAGCCCTTTCTCTGTACACTTACTGGTGGCAGCTATCACGTTGTGTGAATTCAGGTGGTCAGATACAATGCAGGATGCCCAGTGACATTTGAATTTCAGATGAAAATGAATAGTTTTTCTTATACATAGGTCTCATGCAATATTTGGAATTTACTCATACTAAACAATCACTTATCTCAATTTCAAATAGGGCCAAGCATCCTAATTTTTATTAGCCAAACCGGGAGGTTTGCTGTGCTATCATTCAGCTGATTACATTCTTTATACTTCCCTATAAAAGCCTTGAAGACGTCTGATGTCCTAGTGAGTAACTAGACTTCAGGTCTAGTCCCAAGTTCCTACTAAGTAAATGTTTCTTGAATAGAAGAAAGAAGAAAAAAGATATCTAAAGTAAATGAATGTCACTGCTTATCCTTTCCTGCCCACTGGGGAAAATTAAAAAATAACAGGACTACGTGACAGGTATAGTGATAGCTCCCCCTATGCCTAGCGATACTTTGGAAGTGAAAAATTTCCAAACTAAGGGTTGAAGAAGAAGAGGATATTTTCTAGAGTAGAACCCAAAAGTTATGTCTAACACATAGAGGTAGTGAGAGTAATGACAGTGAAATAATATTCATGTTTGTGTTCTCCTGTCATTTGTGTCTTCTTAAGTACATCCTCATGAGGTCCTTGTGTGACCTTGGGAGGCAGGTGCATAATGCAAAGGGGCTGGACAATTTCACTTCCCAGTTTTGTGCCTCATTAGCTCTGGTTCCAAATGCTCTTCCCCTCCCTTCCCAAAGACCCACAGGGAAGTTGATTAGACAAGAGAATTGTTCAAAGCCCTACCTTATAACCAGAAAATAATGCGTGAAGTTGCCAGGTTTCTGCGTGGGATTTGGACTCAGTCCCGTTTCTTCTTGGGAAGCTCTCTTTGACCATCGGGATTCTGACTTCCACTTTTGTCTCAGTCTTGTGGCCATAAAACTGCCTTCACCAAAAGTTTGTTTTAAGGGCTTATGTCTCTGGGACATAAAGAAATGTTTGAAGAGGGAAAAGAGAATAAAAGCATGCGAGATTCTGTATGGGATGGAGTGTTTGGTACAGCTACCCTCCCCCCTTTCCTTTAGCTGAGCACATGGTGGGAGACCATTCAGAAAGCCAACAATTTGGGTAACAGCCCTTAAATTGACATTGTTTGGGTATGAATGGACCCAATTGGCTTTAAATGTTTTGTTCCCCACCTAATTCCTATTTTAGGCAGATTGGTTACTATAGAGACTAGAGCTGCCTACATTCTGGATGGTCAAGAGAGGACATGTTCACTCATGGCTAGAGCAGAGGTCTAAGGTCCAAGGTCCCGGTCTCAGCCCAACCCAGACTCTCTGTGAACGCGTCCATAATTCATCTCTGTGCTGCAATTCTTTGGTAACTAGATAGGAGTAAAAAATATCTGTGCTGGAACCTTTTGGGGAGTGGTATTTATTTGTTTTATTATTGGTGGTGAGTGAGAAAGAAGGACTCAGGAGAAGGGAGAGAGTGGTACTGAATTTTAAAAATCTTTTGAACTCGAAAGGCTGTTGATGACCTGATAAGTAATCAGCTGGCAAATGGGAAGTGACTGCTCATCACAGCATCACTTCTGGGGCTGGAACCTGGGTAATAGTGGCTTGGAGCATTGGTTTCTAAAATGTGTGTGTGTGTGTGTGTGTGTGTGTGCGTGCACATGCACCAAATCTTAAACTCCTAAAGTTAAGATATAAAGGCTGTGATTTATAAATGAATAATTAATTTTAAAATTATTTATTCCTACACTTCAGAAAGAATCATTTTGTTCTCTAGCACCCTTCTGCATATATTTTTCATTGTTAAGCAACTTTTTATGATGGAGATTTTCAGACATAAAGTTAAGATGCTCATAGTGTAAAGAAGCCCTATATTTCTGATATGTGGGTTCAACAATTATAAACACTTCATCATTCTTGCTCCATATCATTCATTTTTATTTTAATTTTTCTTTTCCTTTCTGGCTTATGTAATAGCAAATCCCAAAAGACATAATGTTTTACTTGTACATATTTCAGTATATCTCTAACTGACAAAAAGCTTTATCTATAACTACAATGTACCAATGTACCATTATTCCACCAACAGAATCAACAATTCCTTATTATAATTTAATACTTAATCCATGCTAAATTTTCAGATTGTCTTAAAAACATCCTTTTGGTTCATTCCAACCAGGACTCCAATATGGCCCATGCATTACATTTGTTCTATATATCTGTTTAATATATTTTAATCTATAACAATTCCCCTTTCCTCTCTTTCCCATTTTATTTGGAAATATTTCAAACATTTTAAGAAAAGTTAAGAGAGAAATTCAGTGATTGCCCACTTACCTTCATGTTTGACTCATTTGCTTAACTCTACATAAAAGTGAGAGAGGTGCTTATCATCATCATCATCATCATCATCATCATCATCATTATCATTTTTCAGAATCATCTGAGAGTTTGCAAGCTTGTTGCAGGCATCGTGACATTGTATCTTTAAATATTTCAATGTGTTTCTCCTAAGAACAAGGTCATTCAACTACAAAGTCACATTATAAATATCACACAAGGAAATTCAACACTGTTTAAACAAGAATATTATCTATTATTCATTCATTATTCACATACTGCCAATTGCCTTAATAATGCCCTTTATAGCTTTTGAAAAAAAATTCAGGCACAAATACAGAATCAAATATTTCATTTAGCTCTCATTATTTAGTTTTTAATCTAGAGTATTTCCTTAAAGATAGTTCTTTTTTCTTTCATGACATTTGAGTTTTTTTGAAGCATGAGACCAATTCTTAGGCAGAATGGTCCTCAGTTGTATTTGCCTAGTTGTTTTTATTTTTCATTCTTAAAAGAACTTTTGAAACAAATATAAGGCTAGCATGCTTTGTTATGACTTAGAGCAACATGTTAAGGCTCAGTTTTGTTCCTTTGCTTACAATTTTGCATTCCTTACTGTGTTTTTTGTTTGTCTGCTTGTTTGCTTTGAGGTGTTTCTTCCCAGACTATTTCTGTATTTTTTATATCCTCATGTAGAATAAACCTAAAGTTTATTTATGGTCTTGAGGATGCTTCTGAAAGACTTATTTTATTTATGGGTATGGAATTGATTCTCTGTTACTGCAATTCAGAGAACAGCAGAACTTGGGTTATAAGCCACAGTTGTGGGAAAGGAAGGAACTGATGTTACTGTCTCTCTTTGACACACAGCCTTGCTCTCCCACCTGGAACCCTGGAGCTTCCCATATTGTGGGAACAGAAGGCGCATGGGTCCTGTGTGGCCTTGCAGCCAGCAGCGCTGTTGTTTCTGCACGTGCTCTCTGGCGCCTAATGTACACCCACCTGGCCAAGAGAACTGGCTTGTGTTGGTCCCTGCTACATATGGTTGTGTGGATGAACCATGGAGAAGCTTATTTTGCATTTTCCAGTCAGATGTCACACAGCCACTTAGGAGACATTGAATTAGGAAACCTTGAAAGAGCATGCATGGAGGTTGGCAGCAGGGTCCACCCTGGCAAGGCCTCTTTCTCCATGAGGGTCTTTGTGCCCATGCCAGGAGTCTCTTTCAATGCCATGGGCATAGATGCTGTGGGACCTTCTTCCCCCACATGAGGGAGACTATTTGGGCTTGGTAACAGGAGTGCAGATGGTGCCTCAGTCCCCTTTCCTGCTGAAAATCTGTTTCGTTCTGCCCCACAGAGCTGCACCTCACCTAACAGACCATTTAGTGGAAGAATATGGAAAGAAAGATGAGGAGGATAGGAAAAAATAGCTCCCTGGTAACAAAAACAGTGTAAATGGGGCAGGAGATTCCCACCTGCCCATCTACTCTGTCTGTATCATCACATTCTAGACTCTGACAAATAATTTCACAGATAGGGTGAATTTGGCTCCCTAAAGGAACAATGGGAATTGGCCATGGGACCTAGTAGAACTATGTTTATGCTTCTTAGGGTTTTATGGGAGAAGTGGAAGAGAATCATAGATGCAGGATGTAGTTACCTTCTTCCCCTTGTGACTTGGTATGAAATAAGCATATTATAATGATGATCATAGCTGTCATACAATGGTTACTCTATTTAATCATCCCAACCCAGTCTACAACAGAGACTACAGTTCCCATTTAAAAGCTGAGAATTCTAAAGCTCAGAGGGGTTAAGGCTCTGGTCAACAACCATTCCAATGACCAGTGTTGGGCTAGGATTTGAACCTGGCTCTTTTCAACTTGAAAGCACTGCTTTTACCCTACTCCCCACTGCTTCTTGAGGAGCTTTGCTCTGCTTACTTGATGAGCATCGCGGCATAAATTTTCTTTCATTTCTGTCCCTGATCCTTCCCATCACCTCCAACATCACTATATCTGAGGATGCTTCATAGCCAAAGGGCTTCCTCACAGTGCTGAGCAATCACTTGGCCTAGGAGTGTTGGTACAGGTAAAACGCAAGGAAATATATACCTCCATATAAAACTGGATAGTGTGCGTATGTGTGTTTGAACTCCAAATAGTGCCTAACACATGGTAAGGGTTCAGTAAATGGTAAAAATCTGGGACTATAGAATATCTTTGTAGGTATGAAATACAGGTACATACCCAGTAGTAATGAGTCTAGATAACAGGATGGAGGAGGAGAAAGGTGGAAGACAGCAATAATGAGTTTTACCATCAATGCTCATGTTTTAGCACAAATGCCTTATTTCTAGAGCTGGATTTGCTGAAGAGCTTCAACTGTGTGTAACTTGAAGGTAATATCCACATGGCAATAGTAAATGGAATTGAAAAGGAGGTCACATAAACAGACAGAAGGATGCTTCCAAGCATGTGGGGGCAGCCAGAAAGGCCAGGGCTGCCTCGGTTCCCAGCTTGGCCCTATGACTCACAGGCCGGCAGAGCTCCAGTTCTTGGCTTGTATGTGGGAGGAGGGAGCCAGAAGCTGGTCAGAGGTCTGGCCTGGTCTGAGACTAAACTGCTCAATGCTGAGGGAAAGAGATTCCTAGAGCTTGGAGCCTGGGAAGTTCTCTTAGATAATAAACTTTGCTTTATTATCAATTAGGGAAGGGATCTCCAGCCACTCTTCATTCATCTTGGGCCTGTGTCATCCATCTGTGTCCCAATCTTTGCAGCCAAAGGATGAAAACCATCGTGCCTTGGCCTTCCTTAGCATGTTGGGGCAGTGATTTCCCACGTGAGCATCATCTGCATATTACTGCTGGAGACACTGAGGTAATTTTAAATCTGTAGCAAAAGTAGCAGGGTAGAGTCTCTCCACTTTCTATGTCTTTTCCAAATACAGCATCACTGGTGCCAAAACACGAACTTGCTGTGGAAAGAGCTCTGGACTCAAAGACTATTAGAAATGAGATTTTACATGTACAAGCTGTGTGATCTTGGGCAAATTTCTCAGCCTCTTTGAGCCTCAAGAGCCTCATCCATAGAATATAAAAAAATAATGTCACCTGCCAGACTTGTGAGGATGAGATCATGTCATAAAGGCCCATTCTAGTCTGTTCTCTGAACCTATTCTTTCCTTTTTTCCTTTTTGCAATAACTCATACTAACACATTAGAAACAATTTTATCTGGTTTTTATTTCTTGTGAAAATCTAGCATCTCTAGAATCTAAATAATTATCCAGAGTCTTGATAATGGAGTTTATGAGACCAGTGCCAAAGAATGGAACATTCCCATCCTATCCAGATACTTACAGCAGCCCAGAAAAGGGGCCAGCCCAGCCAGGTAGATACAGGCAAGAAAGACCAACAGCAGCCAAGAGAAGCTCGCAGAAGCCATGAAATCTACCCACCAGGTCGATCCAAGGGGCCTGAAGTTAAAAGAACAGGACAGGTTTCCCAGACACCTGTTTCTCTTGGGGGTTCATGGTGCTGACACTTGTCTTGAGGATCTGAATGTCTAATTGCTAGAGGTAACTCAAAGGAATTTAATCACCTGTACTCTCAGTGCCCTGGGAGGCTGAGGCAGGAGGATTGCAAGTTCAAAGACAGCCTCAGCAAAAGCGAAGTGCTAAGCAACTCAGTGAGACCCTATCTCTAACTAAAATACAAAATAGGGCTGGGGATGTGTCTCAGTGGTAGAGTACCTCTGAGTTTAATTCCTGGTACCCACTTCCACCCCCCACCCCCGGCAAAAAAAAATAAGAAGGAAAAAAAGAAAAAGGAATTTAGTCAATGGAGGCGGAAGCAAGTTAGTAGACAAACTGGCCCAAATGGATGCTCTCCATCAGAGTTCTACAATTGCTTGGATTGGATTCCCAACAGACAAGATTTCCAATGAGATGGTGGGAAGCCTTTTATGTTTGGAGGGAACAGGGACCCAATGTAAGAAAATTATTAGAAAATAAAGGAAGGGAAATACAGTGCTGTCATTGTTAATGTAGCCCCTGCGTTAGTTTTTGTTTCTGTTCCAATCTTCTGCATTTCCTTCAATGAACCTAAATTTTTTTTGTAAGAGGAGGATGATAGTGGCTGGTAGAGCAAAGATGGGCGGAGAGAAGTTGAGATGTGTTCCGTATTGGAGATGGATGCTTGATGATGCAGATTGGGAGTCTCATGTTTTGAGAAGGGACTACTGTAAGATTACTCAGCAGTCTTCTGTCCCCTGCCCCTTGTGTGTGTCCAGTAAGTGGGCTTGAAGAAATTCCAAAGGAATGGGTGTAAAGACTTTTTCAGCAAAGTAGAGCCTTGACTAAGTGTATAACGCTCACGAGGAGCTGAGTGGAGACCCTCATGAATGCACAGTGTTGGTATGAAGGCACAGAATTTTGGAATCAGTGAGGCCACTAGAATCCTGAAGCTTCTAACTACAATCTGTGGCTTGGGCAAGATTCTTAGTTTCTCTGAGCTCTGATCTATAAAATGAAGGAAATAATCCCTATTTCATAGGTTGTTTGGAGGTTGAAATTACAGTGTTCACATGACATACTTTGTTTTATTCAAAGAACTAAAACCCATTACTTCTGAACATCTTTCTTCATGTCTGTCTCCCTCTTGACACCTCCAGTCACTCTTAACAATCACCCACTGAATATTCTTCCCCTTGCAGCCTCCAGAACTCAAAGTAAGATTAAGTCACATGGAGATATCAGGGTTCGGTGGGTGTTAGGGATAGACCTTGCTCCAGTGTGGCATGGGTGAATTTGGGCTTTGGCACACTACAGCCTACCTTACAAGTATGAACTGGTTTCTTCCTGGGGCAGGTACTGATCATGGTCTACTCAGTGCTGCTTATCCCATATGCTACTTCCTGGTTGTAATAGTGAATTTGTCTTGGTCTTGGGAAGGGTAGTTCCTTTGCCTAATCTTAGGAGAATGAGTCATAATTACTCTAAGTCTGGAACAACCACATCCTTTTTGCTGGTGATTGGTTTAAGGGAAGTCAGCTGATCCAGTTCCAACCAATCAGATGTAAGGAGAAGCCTGCCAGAAACTTTTGTTAAAGATTTTCCTTTTCTGGCAAAAGGTGCAGATATGGCTTACATGTCCCTTTTCCTTCCATTTTCAAAATAGAAGTGATGCCAGAAGTTTCAGCAGCCATAAACAATAAGCACCAAGATAAAAGCCAATAACCAAAGATGGAGTAGAGTGGTCGGAAAGAACCTGGGTTCTTGATGATACTGGAGAGTACTGAAATGCTAGACTTCTTATTAGGTAAGATGAGTACATGTCTCTATTAATTAAATCATTCTTTTATTTATTTATTTAACTTTTAGTACTGGGGATTGAACCCAAGGGTGCTTAACCACTGAGCCACATGACCAACCCTTTCTAATATTTTGTTATACTTCCCAGAAAGATTCTCCAGTTCCATCAGGAGAGAGTCAGCCCCACTCTAATCCTCCCCCTCCCTATAGCCCTGCCCTAATCCCTTCCCATGCCCTATAAATGCTGGCAACAAAAGAACTAAGGCTCGATTTCCCAGCACACCGTGTTTAGGTGTAAGGGTGGTTGTCGCTGGCCAGCTAAAATAAAGGCTTCTTTTGGCTTTACATGAACGGCTTGGATAATTTTATTTTTGTCGGGTACAACAATTTTATTTAGAGACAGGGCCTCATTGAATTGCTGAGACTGGCTTTGAACTCATGATCTTCCTTCCTCAGCCACCTGAGCCACCTGGCTTAATCATTCAAATTGGGGTTTTCTGTTACTTGCAACCCAAAGCATTCCTATTTGATATTCCTTCCTTTGGGATAATATTCCTTTCTGAAGTGTCATACTGCAACCTTCCTTAGAGCTAAACTGTTACCTTTGTATCCAGCTGGATGCCAAGAAGCCTCTGCTACAATATTGCAGATCATTGTATTACCTGGATTTAAGGAAGAATTTAATGAAAGAGTACTTGCTTTTAAACAAAGGATTTCTGGGAGACATTTCCTAGTGATAAAGACATAAAACCATGATGGTGGGATGATGCACCTTGGAATTAATACTTGGCAGAGGACCAGGAGTCTTGATTTCTGCCTCATCAATCCCAGCATGTAAGTGACCACCTGGTCTAGCCGTGTTCCCCTGAGCCTTCCTACTCAAAGTGTGGCCCACCATCAGATTTGGTAGTTTGTATTATACTTTCAAAAATGCAAAATCTTATGCCATAACCCAGGCCTGCTGAATCAGAACCTGCAAAAATGCAAAATGACTCATATGAGCATTAAAGATTGAGACCCAACTGCCCCAGAGGGTACAGAATTGCTAGAGTAAGAAAAAACTTGGTTTTCTAGTACTAGGTGAATAAGGCAAGTCACAATGTCACAAGGAAAATTTCTCTTGTCTTTCTATTTGGCTGTGGAGTTCTGGAGTAAACCAGATCTGTTCAGTAAATAAATGGATTTCATTCAGAGTCATCTGAACATGGAGATCAGAAACATGCAGCTCATTACTTGTCTCAAGATTGTATCTTGTTTCTGAAAGAGACATGAGTTAAATAGAAATTGAGAGACAGAGCAGAGATGGAAAGAGTGGCCGTGTGACGTAAGGCGGGACCAGTTGAACATTTTTTAAGGGATCATTGAGATCCCTTAAAATCCCTCCCTCCTTCTGGTCCCTTCATGTGAGGAACTTCCTGCTTCCTTAGAGACTCAGAACCTTGTTATTGGCAGTACCAGGTGATCAGGTATTGATCACCAATAAAAATAGGCATCAGTTTGCATGAGTTTCAGGAATGTCAAAAATGTTAATTTACATGAAATATATAGTCTTCACACAGACAAGAAAGCTTCCCTTTGCCTGTTCCAGAAGATTTTATCCCTACAAAAAGCTGCATCAGAACTCAAGGTATAATCAGAAGTCATCTCACTGATTTATCAGGAGACAGCTCTATCAGGGACCAGAGATTTTGACAGTTCCTATCAGCAGTCCAGACTTACATGGGTGGCAAAATTAAAGTAAGAAGAATGCTTTACATGTATGGAATCAAAGAGATTTAGGTGAGTGTGTATTAACAGCATGGGGGTGAGATAGCAAGGCTTGTCCATCTCACCACCAAGATGATCCTGATATGGGGAGAACGTAAGTCTAACAACTAAGACTCCCCATCCCTCCACTATCTAACCAATGTTCACCCTCCAGTTCTCTAGGTTTCTGTGGTGATGATTCATGTCTCTTTACATTTCTGTATGCTTTCATTCAAGTTACACAGAAACTTGTGTCCGGGCAACAAGCTGTCTTCTTTCAAGTGATTTGTGTATCCCTCTTACAGCCTATTATGTATTGATCTTACATTTAATTTAGAAGGCAATATAATTTTGCTCCTTTCTAAGTTCTTAGCAGGCATCTCAAGGTCATCCTCAAGTAAGTAGTACATCACAGACAGCAAGGTTTAGTCTTAGTTCTACTTACTGCTGTTAATGGGTGCATGAGGTGTAGCATCACAGTTCCCCACTGTGAGCCTCTCTGGGAGTGTGCTACAGGTGTGTCCAAGCACTCAATCCTCTCAACCCTTGGGGCATATGGGCTGGTCCTGAGGGGCTGGAGCCTTCAGGTCATTCCCTCTTCACAGTAATGTGTTGTAAAATGTTATCAATTTCATGTGTTTCCAAATATGAAAAAGGCTGGGAATCCCTAGAGTAGCAGAAAGGCCCTGGAATCAGGTAGCACTAGCTGTATAAAGACAACCTCAGGCAGATCATCGTACTCTCTGAAGCTCAGTGTCTGCGTCAGGTGGACCTGAACATACTAGAGCCATCAACGTTACTTATATCCATTTGGTCTCAGAAAGCTTTGTCTTTGAACTTCAGGCAGTGCTGAGCCCGCAGGTGGGAGCTGAATGTTCCAGGTGGGGGACGGCTGGACTGCAGATGCAGAGACCAGGCTGGTCATAGCATGGACAGAAGCCAGGCCCCTCTTCCTTCACAGTGCTTATTTGCCAGGGTCGGGAGGTTCCGAGAGGAGAGTGACTGGTAGCAGTGTTTAAAAAGAACAAAAACAATGAGCCAGTCATCCACTCACATGATGAAAAACCCAGGGAGGGATTCAACACATCTGGCAGCAGCGAACAGAGTAATTGCTGCATCTCAAATTATAACCAATACAATGATTGCTAACATTTTCTAATAAAATGCACAGGTTCTGTGAACTCCAGATTTTTAAACTCTGCCTTTATTACTGACATCCTGATACTTCCTAAACTTCAGGAAAGATATTTTTAATGTACTCAAGAAAGCTAATAAGTTTTTCTGTTACCAAATAGAACTATGGTCCAATATTCATCTCAGACATTTTTCTCTGGTAGAATATTTTGACTTCTACTTGTGAACTCTTAATTACTTTCCTGGTTGCAAAGTCTACAGGAATTGCTGGTGAAATTCTTAAGTCCTTTCCTCTTCTGCTGTCAGAAAACTTTCTGGAAAGTTTCATTTTGGTGTCACTGTATTAGTTTGCTAGTGCTGCTACCACAAAGTATCTACCGTGTGCTGGGTGCATATGCCAAGTGGTTTAAACAACAGAAATAATTTTCTCTTGTTTCTGAAGACTTGAAGTCCAAGATCAAGGTGTTGGAAGGTTTGGTTTCCCCTGAAGACTCACTCCCTGGCTTCTCACAGCTGCCTTCTCCCTGTGACTCCACATGGTTTCTCCCCCAGCATCCCATGTCTGTGTCCTAATATCCTCTTCTTATAAGGACACAAGTCATATTAGAGTAGGGCCTAGCATAATGACCCCATTTTAACTTCATGCTTCTTTAAAGACCCATCTCTAAATACAGTCACATTTTGAGATACTGGAGGTTGCAGCTTCAACATATAAATTTTTTAATTAATTTTCATTTGTTCTAATTAGTTGTACATGACAATGGAATGCTTTTATACATTTTGATAGATTATACATGAATGGAATATAATCTCTCATTTTTCTGATTGTACATATTGTAGGATCACATTGGTCATGCAGTCATATATGTACATGAGGTAATAATGTCTGTTTCACTCTACTATCCTTCCTACCCCCATATCCAGGACTACAATTCAATCCACACCTGAAATGAATCTGTGACTGATTCAGTTCTTCACAGAAGGATGTAGCAGACTCCTGGTTCTAATGACACTAATAGCTCACAGGATTTTAGAACAGAATAGGCCCTAAGGAAAGTCATTTTGTCTTGCATTCTCTTCTGACAAATTAAGAAACTGAGACCCAAAGATGTGATATGGCGTGCCTAATTATTTAACTTGCATTGTGTGAGACATAATGGTAATCTGAGAATGAGGCTTATAGTCAGAACTTCATCAGCAACAAATTACTTTGCTTACATATTTCTGCACATAAAATCAGAATAAAAACACTGATAACCTCCTTGTTGCTAGGAAATATGCTCACAGAAGAAACCCTACTTTTGGTTCTGCACAGACCCTAGGATCTCTGTTGCAGATACTCAACTGTGATGACTTGACTTGAGAGTCCTTGTGCTCCTGTCTAGCATGTTCCCAGGCTGCATCTTCAGCAGTGATGGGGCTGTTGGGTGAGATGCCCTCTGCCTGCTCCAGGGTCAGCTGCAGCTTCCTGATCCTGGCTTCCTGGTCCTTGCCTAGAAGCCACAACTGCCTCTGATACCCACAAAGATGGTGACAAGATCAAGAATGCTGAGCCCAGCCATCATAGTTTCTCTGCCACATCTCCACAACCAGCAGAAGATGCATAGCCCCAGGGAGATGGCTTCTGTCTTACCTCTGTTGTCCAGATCTTCCCCACATGCATCCAGGGCCCTAGATATAAGAGAGGCTGGAGAATGTAGTTGTTAGCTTTCTATGCTCTGCATCCCAGGAGGGCACATGGAAAGAGGTAGAATGAATAGGGTGCCAACCCAATGTATCCGGCACTCATGACTTTGGTTTTATGGATTTTGAACCAGTAGGGCAAATCAGATGAAGACCACTGGAAACATTGAAGAAAATCAGGTTTTGTAAATACAGTTTTATTGGAGCATGGTTGTGCTAATTTATTTACATGTTGTCTATGATCGCTTTTATGTTCCAATAGCAGAGCTGAGTAATTGTGACAGAGACCATGTGATCTTCAAAGCTGAAAATACTTTCTTATCTGGCTCTTTGCAGAAAATGTTTGCTGACTCCTGAGCTAAAGCCTGCAGTGTCCAGCCTCCCTTGTAGCTATGTGAGCTGTGGTCCAAGGAGACCTGAGTGAAAGTGATACATACCACTTTTATGCCTAGCTCTTAAAATTCTCCCACCCTTCTTCCTGCTTCCTCTAGACTTACCAAACCTCTTCCGTAGATGGTAGATTGTAAAAATTTAGGACCATATTTTGTGGGCCATAGAGTCTCTGTTGCAATTACTTAATGCTGCCTGTGCATCATCAATGCAGCCATGGATAAGAGACAGAAGTGAGCATGACTTTGTTCCGACAAGACTTCATTTAAAGGACAGATGTAATGTGATCTCTTGTCTGCTGACCTCCACTGTAAGAGATGGCTAAGGAATACAAGGAAGGAACGTGGATTCCTGAATGACCACCTGGGTAAAATCTGCCCACAAACCTGGACTGCTCACCTACAGACTGGTTCATGAAGAAAGAAAACAAATAAACATGGGATTTATTGAAGCCACTGGGTGTTTGGGTCCCTGTTATTGCAGCTTAGACTTACATGGTACCTCTTGGACTTGTGAATGATGCCTGAACTAGGGAGGCATTTCTAATATTTGCTTAACATCTGGATTCTAATATTTATCATTTAATGTTCCCCAAATATCTACTGTGGTGTGTCTTCGTGCAAAGCATGGCCGGTGATGAAAAGGTGATGAAGACATGTCTTCATCCGCAAAGGACAGCACATGTGTTAGGAGTCTCTGCTGGATTGTGATCAGGTGTAAAGTCAGTCACTATTAATTTATGACTTAAAGTTTTGAAGTCTGTGAATGATGCTGTGCCAGGGATCCTTGAGACCACCTTCAGGCTCAAGGATGAGCTAGAAGGACTCACCAGACTCAGAAACCATTATAGTTACATTTCTACTGATGCATTATAACTATATATAGTTATGTTTAATTAAAGTAAAAGGATACAGATTAATATCACCTAAGGGGAAGGCACACTGGGCAAAGTATAGGAGAAACCAGTGGGGACACATTTCATCTCCCAGCAATGATATATGACCACATATGCCGAGCGTTGCCCACCAGGCAACCTCCCCAGCTTTGGTATTCATAGTTTTTATTGGGGGCCTATTACACAGACATTAAATACCCATGTGACTAACCTCAGCTACTCAGTCTCCAGCTCCCTGGAGCAAAACCAGGTGTTTACCATAAATCACATTCTTCGCATACACTTATCTGGTTATACTGGTGCAGCATGGCCAAAGGCCTCAGGCATAGCAAAACACTCTTATCATGCAGAATATCCCAGGGCCTAGTGGGTTATTTTCCAGGTCAAGGGCCAGTCCTAAAGTCCAGCCATTCTTTGAAATGTGGAGGTTTGAGTAACTTTGAGTTGTAGAGTTAACCCTTTCCTCTACTTATATTTTTAATATAAAGAAGAATAGATTGAGGGTTAACCCCCTCTTGCCTTTTGATAAACTTTCTCAATTGGGGTAGAAGGAAATTAAGTTACACTTTTATGCTGAATGTATAGAGCATATGACTGTCGTCCTTCATGAAATACATTGAAGAAGGCTGATGACTGCCCATAGCTATAAGGAATAACACAGGTGCACATAACTCAGAGAAAGGAAGGGAAAGATACTATATGAACTTAAAGGAGGAATGCTCTCCAACTGCTGGAGAGGTTAGGAAAGATTTCAGGAAGGATCCAGTTTGGAGATGGGCTGTAGATCTTGGTAAGATAGTGATAGAAAGAGTTAGATAGCATAAGAGAGATATTTGTGGCAGTGCAGGGTGACAATGATGCAAAGACTTTGAGGCATGAAAGTTGATGTGTGTGCAGGGGATAGTGAGCAGTCCCATCTGGCTCTCCTGGGAAAAGAGGTTGGAAAAATAGGTAAGAGAAGTATTGTGGAAGCTGTTTGGTACTGGGCTTTGGATTTTTTAAAAAATTTTTATTTGTTTAAATTAGTTATACATGACAATAGAATGCACTTTAATACATCATATATAATGGGATATAATTTCTCATTCTTCTGGTAATATATGATGTTGAATACCACTGGTCATATAGTTATATATGTACATGGGGTAATAATGTCTGATTCATTCTACTATCCTTCCTGCCCTCATACCCCTTCTCCTCCTTTCACTCCCCTCTACCTAATCTAAAGCAATTCTATTCTTCCCTAGTGCCCTCTGCATTGTGAATTAGCATCTGCATATCAGAGAAAACATATGGCTTTTGTTTTTTGGAATTGGCTTATTTCACTTAGCATAATATTCCCCAGTTCCACCCATTTATGGGCAAATGCCCTAATTTCATTATTCTTTAAGGCTGCATAATATTCCCATCATATAGATATACCACATTTTCTTTATCCATTCATCTTTTGGAGGGTACCTAGGTTGGTTCTATAGTTTAGCTATTGTGAATTGAGCTGTTATAAACATTGATATTGCTGCATCACTGCAATATGCTGATTTTAAGTCCTTTGGGTATAAACCAAAGACTGGGATAGCTGGGTCAAATGGTGGTTCCATTCCAAGTTTTCTGAGGAATCTGGCCTTTGAAAGTTTTATGCAATGGAATGATACGTTTGGATCTGTGGTTGAGGGAACTCTGCAAGAATTTGATGGACTGAAATTTGAAATAGAATTTCCATAACTAAACTATTATGAGACAAAAATAATGAAAGTCTGAGCTATGACCATGGGTGTAGATAAGAGAAGATGCTAGAAACAATTCAGTCACAGAATCCATGGGACTGAATTCTAAGAATCTGGTAAGCAGTAGCATGTCAGAGAACAGGAAAGAGTCTGGAAGCCACACACATCCCAGGGTTTGGAGTACAACGTTACTGGGATGATTATTCTGTCACTGTAGGAGATAGGGAACAGAGAAAACATCACTAGAGCTTTTTCAAGGAGCATTTGGGGTAGAGAAACCAAAGATAGTCCCTTAGATTTGGAAATGGTGAGTTTGAGATTAAGGTTCAACTAATGTTCATTAAGGTATTCAAAAACTGAGCCTACAGCTCAGGAGAGGGTTATAGGCCTGAGAGCCCGTGGCCTTGAGGTTTTTTGAAAATGAACAACATTGTCAAGACAGAGAACCTAAAGGAAGAGGAGAAACTGACTTGAGGAAGGACTTTAGGACTGCCAGAGTCTAAATGACAGGCAAGGAGGAGGCATCAGAAAAGTTCAAGAGAGAGGCAAAGGAGAATCAAGTTGGAAGCTGGGGTGTGTCGGGGGGTGGTGGTGGAGGGAACACCAGCATGGCTGGCCTGGGAGCTGGGGCAGGTGCAGTGGGGAGAGACTGTTGAGCTTGTTTGGCAGCAAAGAAAGGCAGTGCCAGATGACTCTGGAAGGGGCCTTGGCCAGATTCCCGAAATTAGGGAATAAAGTAGAGGCGCAGCTCTCTGTTCCGTTCCTGGGGGAAGCAGGAACTCTTGTGGCCAGGCGTGGGTGGGTGGGCTGGAGGGGCATGGTTTTGACATAGGAATAGGCCACCAAAAGCAAAATGCTGAGCTTTTTAAAGCAAGCTTAGGATATAAGTCCCCAAAGCTCCAGATGATGGCTTTCTTTCACACAACCGGGATAGCTACTTTGATAAGCCCCCTTAAATGCTGGTGACACTGTGAATGCCCCTGAGAGACCACAGGGAAAATAATCCCACAATCAGTTACTATCTGGGCACTCCTCACTCATCATGGAATTTGGCGGGCCCTTGGGTGCTGTGTTCCAGCCCAGGATCCCCGCTGTTCAGATTAAAGAGCTGTTATGACTCTCTGTTTACTTTAGGAAAGATTAATGGCTCCCCCTCCTCATTTCTCAGGGACAGACTAAAGTCTGTCTAGAGTGAGTCATTAAATGTATCAGCTCAACTGCTCTGGCTGCAAGACTGCAGATATAAAATCATCCGATTTTGACAAGAAGCAGCTGCCGCCTTTCTCTCATTTTGAGTCCACAATTACATATGGATAGAGACAGATAAGGAAAGTGAGCATTAAGGGTTCCATAACAGTCAGACACACAAGCCCCCTACCCCCATGGACAGTCTTCCCAAGAGCTTCCAGCTAGCCACCTTCTCCTAGATGTCTCTCAATGAATTCATGCAAAGTCAATGAACCCAATTCAACCAACTCTCACAAGCTACACCCATGAATAATGTAGAACAAACAAGTGCACAAGACAGATTATTTATCCTCAAGAAGTTTATAATATACCAGTGATGAGTTAAAACCCACCAAGACTTCAGGGTCGTTGTGAAAGTGCTATGGCAGAGGTGTCTAAAGATAGAGAGCTTAGAAAGGTGGACTCAGTCCTCCTGAAAGACTTTCTGGAGGAGGCAGGGTGGGTGCTGACCTTGAAGGACCTTGAATATGTTTGTGTGTGTAGGTGAGCACACATGCACACATGACCTTACAGAGGTTAACTGAGGGAATGTGAAGTATTCTGGGAAACTTTGATGAATAAACGTATAGAGGCAGAGAATTAATTGCATTGCCTAGGCAGGTGTGGGTCTCTCAGAACCCTGATGTTGACAAATGTTGATGTTTTAGATCCACCTGGGCAACTTGTGAAAAATTCATCAGCCCAGGACTTGCCCTGGATTTACAAACTAGGCTGTTGGGACGTGAAGATGTTAATGATTAGCCAGGGTTATATTTCTCATGAATTAGCAGTAGAACCAGTTGGAGGATTTGTTTCCAAAGAAGAGAGAAGCACAAGTTTTATTTTTTTGTTTTTGGTTTTGTTTTTGTTTTTTCTCCTGGAAAGGAGCTGGGATGTAAGATTTGTAAAGGGAGTTGTCAGAGAAGACTAAGAAAAGTAGGTTGGACCCAAATTATGGATAGATAGATGGAAAGACTAAGAAAATTGGATTTTTTTCTGTTGTCATAAAGAGTCATTGAAAGGTTCAGAAGAGGAGTGACATTGTCAAAGCAATCAGAGATGTGATTTAAAAGCCAAAAATGATGGTTCAGCCTGTTGGCTGGAAATAGAAGTACACCTGGCTTACCCGTTCCAAATCTCCTCTATCAGTGGGGCCCTCCCACTCTCATCTGAATCGTGCTTCCCTTTAAGCCCCCAGAGGCAGGGATTTTTCCCCCTTACATAAATGATACAATATCTTTGAGAACCCTTACTTTCACCAAGCATCTTCAAAAGTGCTCCTTAAACCTCAGGGATGTAGAGTTGGTGCAAATGCTTGTCTGGCTTCTGATCCAAGGCTTTTGCAGGCTAATCCCTGCCACCCTCCTTTGGGGCTCCACTTTTATGGTACGGGTCACAACCTCATTTACACCTGAGGATAAAGCAGAGTGTACATCGGTGACTATGAGCTTAACTGTGGCCAGAAGAGCCCCTCGGGAGTCTGGTGTGCAGGCATCCGGCCTCTCAGCAGCTTCCTGGGAGGGAGAGCCAGAGAAGGTGGAGGACTGTTGCTGCCGGATGGGGATGGCCGTGGGCCTGGGGCCTGGGCCCTGTTTAGGCTACCTTGCTTATTGCAAGCTGAGGGGGAAGGGTGAGAAAGACACTTGAAGACTACTTTTAGCCCGGCAGTTATTTATAGGTGATGTTGGCCCTGGGAAGAAAACTACCATGGCCTGAATAGCTGCCCAATGCCAACATAGGCACCCAGATCGCCTGGGCCTTGTGCTGCTTGCCTACACCACAGGGAAAATGCCCCAGGCCTTTGTCTCAGAATTGGTCCTCCTCCTTTTTGTCTTCTGGAGTGTAAAATATAGTTTCCACGGAGAGATTAAACACAGACACCTTAAATGGAAGCACTCCTTATAGGACAAAGCTCAAGATTGTAATTAAAACGTTGGCAGTATCATTAGATGTTACAGAAACTATCAACTTGGAACAAAGAGGGGGCTAAAATAATCCAGAACCAAAAGCCTTTTTAAAGAATTAACTACACCGCATATAAATTCATCTGTATTTTGGGTGAAAGGCAGAGGGTCAGAGGTGGCACGCCTTCCTGTTATGCTGTGCTCAGACGCGGGGTTCTCTACAGTAGATCGCCAGTCGTGTGTTATGTGGAATTTCCCCCCTTTGCTGAATGCCCAGCATCCCCAGCACTTCCACCTAAATGCCAGCAGCACTCCTCACTCATGAAACTAAACATGTTTTAAGAAACGTTGCTGTGTGCTCCCAATTGCCTGTGCCTAAGTTATTTGCTTTGATCAGCATAAGAATTTTAAATGTTTGTAACATCTTCATTCTTCAGATGATGAATTGAGACTCAAAATGAATTTCTCACTTTTTTGTCACATGCCTCATCAGAGGTGCTGCTGGGTGTCAGGCCCCATTAGGCCGACTGACTCAGCTCCATTTCTAAAGGAACTGACTCAGCTCCATTTCTAAAGGAACGTGTGGTCTTCCCATGGAGGCAGAGATTTGCACTTCATTTCAATCACCTGAAATCATTTGCTCCTGGAGCTTTGTTGTCGTTAGTTATGTTTCTAGCTGTCTTCTAAGGAGAACAGGTTTTTGTTAAATGGGGATCTCTGTTTTGCTGAGGTCTTTGAGGGAAACTTTGAGATAGGAGCTATAGGAATTGGGCTAAATGATTTGACCCAGAAAGAAGACACCGAAGCTCCCAGACATCATAAGGAAGGCATGGGAAGAGGACAGAGAGAATTGAGAGAGTCTGGAGAACCCTTGAATTAAATGACAAGATACACCCACACATGGTCGACAAAACATTCCAAACTTTTAGTACAATATATTACTCATCAGATACTTAGTGTATGAATTGTTTTGTATAAAATATCAAAAGGCTGAGAATTATACCTGGATTGAGAAAAGCTGATGCATACAGCACATGTGGACCTGGGAGCCAGAGACAGGATGCACGGTGAGAAAGGCCCTGAAGAACTTACTGGCAGGATGCAGGACAGGGGTAGAGTGTTCACAGGTCCTGATAGATTCACTGGGAGATGGCAAAAGTACCATCAGCTGCATAATACTTGTTAGGAACTATAGCCAAGGGATCCAATATATGCCAGAAATCAGTCAGCTTGAAACTTTCCTAAGGCAAATCTGAAGATTTATATTATTATTTAAGAAAATTCATGAAATGTTTGAAGTGACTAGTGATTTCCTTCCTAATCTGGTTAGAACTGTAAGAAGAGTTACATGAAGAGTTAAAATTGGTGAGTGTGGCACGATGCAGACCCAGACACAAATGCCTTGAAGCCCTGTTCAGCCAGAGGCCCCAGTGCTGTCACTTCCATAGCAGGGAAAGGCTGATGGGAGGTCCTCCTCTGTAGTAAACATCAATGGTTTGGGGACTTCAGATTTTCACAAAAAAGATAAAATGTCAGAGAATGACTGAATCCACATGCGGAATGAGGACAAAATCTTAAGCATGATTATTATCCAATTATGATTACTATATCCTGGGATTCTCATTCTCTAGTTTGTTTACCGCATGGATTTGGTGAAACCTAGCTTGGATTCTTTTGGTCACTTTAGTCTGTTCTTATTTCAAGATGATCTGCTCAGGTTTGTTGCTTTCTTGTATTCAAGACATTATTACTACTTGGAAGATGTTCCTTGTCTGTGTATGTACTAACTTTTATGTGAGAAACAGGAGATGGAGTTCCCTGGGTGCCTGCGTAGCCAGGCAGCTGGGAGTCTCCCTGAGCCCTGTGTCCAAGTGCTGCCCCCTAGGGGTTCTCTGTAGCACTGCCCTGCAGCCACAGGCAGGATGTTCCTCTGCTCCAGGCCCATGGGTTCCTACAAAGGCGATCAATGTTTCAAACAGGCAGAGAGGGGGAATAAAAGAAACACCATTAATGATACCGAATTTTGTTTCCTTCTTCTACCCTGATGCTTCCATGGGAGGTCTCTCAATGAGTCCTTTGAGTTCCAATTACCTTGTCCAATCTCTTGACCCAAAGCAAGCTTTGGTCTAGACACAGTCAGTGATAGATGCTCATTTGAATAATAATAATGATGATGATGCAGGAGGGCATCATGTTTTTTGAAGATGAACTTTATAGGCATGAAATCCTGAAAGAAATTCTTCAGAAGTCTGGGGTCCTCAGTGGGCCTGTCCCTGATCACTGAGCAGAGCTTGCTTGTCATAGCCAGTATGGAAGAAGGGAACACTAACCAGCTTTCATTCTTCCCTCAATGACTCTGAATTTATATTGCAACCAATTTAGAATCTCATATTTAACAAAAAGATGCCAAAAAGCAGAACTACTGCGTAAGCAGGCAATTCTAAGAATCCTGGAATTTAAAAGGGTTCAGAAAATATCTTTGAAGTCACAGTAACAGCATGCTCAGGGACAAGTGTAAAGCCCACCAAAGAGTTCCTTTAAGTGCATAAGAAATATTTGCAGAAAGCATTAAGAGCTCTAAAATTCTAAGGAAAACCTCAAGCTGAAGTCTTCAGCTAAATCATCTATATTTGTAAATGACTGTTTTTCAAAATGTTGAAGCATAAATTTGAAATTTGAAAGCCACCCAAGCCAATTCTTTCTTCAAATATAAATTTATTCTGGTAAATATCAATGGGCTCCAATCATCAGAAGTGTGGCAGAGTGGGGGAAGTGACAAGTTTCTTTCCCCACAATCTTGCTGTCGTTATGGAAAAAAGTTTTAGACAATATTCTGATGACACCCAAACATTTATTCACAAGAAATCTCAAAAACAGTCTTAAACCTGGTCTGCAGTGGGGAAGCCCCAGTCCTCGCTCTGTTTAGCATTCTGCTTAAGAGACTTCACAGAACTGAACACATGCATATTCTGATGGCAGTTGTGCTGGGTCTGGCACGGGGTGTTCTGTGAAGTGGGGGAATGTGAGATCAACCTGATGGTTGATTGGCAGCTGGCACCACTGGAAATAGGAAACTGGTTTTCCCAGAAGCTGTCCTTCATTCAGGATGGGACACTGGCTCCTGGGACCCTGCTAACTAACCCCCTTTTTTGAACACTACTCATTGCACCAGTTGGAAACTACTTTTATTATCACCCATGTTAATCAATATGTCTCCTGGGAGAGGTTTAAATTGAATTGTATTTAAAATGTTAAGGCTTGAAGATGCTGATTCTGCTGGGTACTTCATGTGTTGGTTAACCACTTCTGGAGAGTCGATCCCCTCAATAGGGTATTTAAAATGCTAACTTAACTGCTCTTAAGGATAGATTAATTTGTATCTGCAACTGCATCACAATGTTTCTGTGAAAGTATCTTAAAATAAGATTAGCACTCAGAGAGTATAACAGAGCAGCGAAAAGGTGATCAAGTGCTAAACAAAGTTGAAAGCCAGAGCAAGTGATTTTCTGCTTTTGTCTTCAAGAGCCTGAACAGTGCCTCAGGTGGTGAGGTGCTGAGTCCCGTGCAAGCACAGGTTACCTTTCTGGAGATGGATTTATTTTATATGGAATAAAGTTTGATTGCACGGCTATAAAAACATTCTGTTTTGAGGCTGAGAATCTCACTGGACCTAATCAGACAGCACCATTCCGAGCTTCCGGGATTTCTGAAGAGAATTTGAGGCAAGGGTCACAGAAGTCAGTCTGTCCTCCCCTCCACTCTGTATCTCCACTTTCCTCTATTGCTGCCAAAAGGCAAGAAAAACTCAAGTAGTAGAATATCCAAAGGCAAAGAAGCATGTTTCAAGTGTGTTATCAAAATTCTAGTGATCAGCACAAAAATGACAGAGGACTAGTGAATCCCCATTGAGAAATAAGGGCTCACCAGTATTTTTACATTTTCCTTAACTTGCAAAACTCCAACTCTGGCTGCCTCAGATCCTTTATGAAACAATATAGACTATAAACCACACACACACACACACACACACACACACACACACACAGAATGGTAACTCCTATTGACACTTTATTTACAAGGTTTACAATTGGACACTTCAATTTACAATTAAAATCAGACTCTTGAAATCTTAAAATAATTTCACACTAAACCTTGATAGTTTTGAGATAATGTCACCCACCAAACATCAAGTAACCTCAACTTTGATGTCAAATCTCTCCCATGGAACACAGTTCAATGAGTCTTTCTCATTTTGTGTCTTTTTTGCAGCAAAGTAGGGTGGAGATACACATAATAAAGCAATAAAATAATGTAATAACAATAAACCTACACCTCAATCTCACAAACTATCTCAGTGTTTCGTTTTTTTCATAGTTTTTATTGGTGCATTATAGCTGTCCATGGTGGTGGGATTTGTTGTTATGTATTTGTACATACACACAAATAACAATATAATTTGCCAATATCATTTTCCAGTATTTCTCCTTTCTTCAGCACTTAGTTTTGCTTGACTTTCTTTCAGTGGCTTTGATCTCCCAGGAGTCACAGGGCTTCTGAAAAACAGGAAACAAATCATGGTGCAAAAGCAGTTATTTGTGTTTTTGATTAGACAGAGCCAAGATCACAGCAGGCCCTGGTGTTAGTTTACCTCCTGTTATGATACTTTTTTCAAAGACTAGACATTTTAAAAAAACAAGACAGACAGAGGGGATGTATGCAGATTATGTTCAGAGCAGGCATATCGCCCAGTCTGCATAGAGTAGACTGTATTGCCAGAACGATATGGGGGAAGGTGCCACAAAACCCCTCTGTCCTCACTACGCTGTCACAGCTGCCTGGGCTTCTACCATTAACAGTTGTATCTGTTGGATTTAAGACAGTGATTTTCAAATGCCTTCGAGCTGCAATGCTGTTTCTTTTAATAAAATATTATTCAGTTGTCTGATAAAATAAGTAAAAACGAAGAGGTTGTGGATGAACCAGGGCACCCATTGGAGCAGCTGGCTCCTCCCTCTGAAGCATACTGCAAACCTGCCAGGGCTCAGTGAGGCACATTGTTAAAACCACTTCCCCATCCATGTGCACAAAAGGGTTACAGTAGTAGCAGGTAGATATCCTTCAGCCCTCAGTGTGTGGTCAGGGGTGCCAGGGTGAGTGGTCAAGTCCCTCGGAACCTAGTATCTTTCACTTTTATTTATGACAGTATGTGGTAAAATTGTTATTATTTTCTATGTGTGCCAGACATGGAAAAATGTGAGAGAGCACCAGGTTAAAGCATATTCCTCTGACAGAAGTCATTAACCTAAATTATTACTAGTTATTAACACCTCAGCATGAATTTTTTTTAATGAAGCTTTTCCTGCCAATTATGTATGTAAAAGAGATGGCTATGAAGCAACTTTTGGTAGGGGAGATGGTGGAAAGATGGGGCTAAGTCAGCTCCCTAAGAGAAGATTTGAACATGAGGCTACAGGAAGAGGTCAGAACGAGGATTTGGGATGACTAAAGGTACAATGCCGTGATAAGACAAGAAGGACACTCGGAGGGCCCTGCAGTGGAGCCACATCCCACTACCACCTCTCGGGCAGCAGCTTGGTCTCTATCAAGGTCATGCACACAAGCACAAATATTTTTTCTGAAAGAGACTTTTCAGTGCAAGTGCTCATTTGAGAGACCCAGAGAAGTGTGGATGGTTCACCTGGGAGAAGACAGACTTGAGTTTTGAAAGGGTCAATGAGTAATCCCAAGTGGGACCCATCACAGAGGGAGACAGGCCCTGACAGGCTCCCACTGCAGAGACAAAGCTGCCTCCCACCTCCTCCCGCCCGAGAACCCTTCCTCTGTTTCCCAACTCCTCGTTCCCATCGTTCTGACTCACAAGTGTCAGCCACTGGAGCTCTCCCCATCTCCCAGCCCTGGAGATCTCATTGTGAGGGTTTTCTTCTCATCCCCATCCACGTCGGGTTGGGCAGGAGTCCAGACACGATCCACTTTTCCAAAGGCGCCCCCTGATGTGCAGCTTCCTGGCAGGCACCTTCTCCAGGCAAAAGTGATTTGCCTCTGAGGACTGATGCGCCAGACGGACAGGCTGAGGTTGATGGTTTTCCACCAAGGGGTTTCACAAAGCCTTGCCAATTCCCTTTTTGCCATTGGCCAATTCTCTTTCACTGGCTCTCTCTGTCTGTCATCTGCTTTGTCAGCCAAATCCCTTTTCATTTTTCTCAGCTTCATCTTGGACTCAGGCCTAGTCAAGCCTGTCAAGAAGATTCCTGACACATGAAGTTTTATGTCTCTTCCATCACCACCCTGAGAGGCATGGCTCTTTCTTCACCTCTGCGATACATTTTAGAGAAGTGCATTCTCATGTTGGTAAGGTATATTTGACCAAAACACCAGATGAATAACAGCCACATAGTTATTTTCAAACAAGCATTTAATCAAAAGATATAATGAATCATTGGAAATAGTATCCTTGGGAGAGAATTGGAAGGGGGGGTGGAAACAAGTGGAAAAAACTGAAATAGAGACTGTCCCTGTATAAAACTGAAAATCTTTAGGGAGAGTCAAAAATTACACCAAAAATGGTATACTTGTTTTGGAATTGGGATGCCCTGATTGTTGTCTAAATCCAAGTTCTTCTTGTGAATTTGCTGGGCCTGTTCCAAACTTACTTGCCATTTTCCTCTTCATTTTGGTGAGAAATTGCCCCTCATTATTTCTCAGCATGACCCCTCCATGTTAGCTAAGTTAGCACTTGCCATTGCCTGCACACAGCTTGCTCTGTCCACCCCAGGAACCTGACCAGATGCATTTCTCTTCCCATGGAATGAGCCTGAGGTCAATTTGGGTTTTTATTTTGCCTAAACTAACATTTATTAAAGCTTACTAGGGACCAAGCACTTTACATACTTATCTCATTTAATTCTCAGGACAAGCCCATGATGTAGGTATCATTATCCACTGGAGGATAATACTGGATGAGGAAAATGAAGCTGATCAAGTGTACGCCACTTGCTCCAGGACACATAAACAGAACAGAATTCTAAATCAAGCGTGTCTGACTACAAAGCCCAAGCTCTGAACCACTACACAACCACCTTCTCCTCCTTTGTTGAATGAGTTTAATGTTTAATGAGATAATGTTTATACTGCTATGCAATTTGGGTATGGAGGTACACACCACCCAACTGGCCTTGGGATACACAACTCTCAAGCCCACTCCTATCTAGATCGGCAGAACTGTCCCTCTCTTAGCTGTGTCCCTCCAGGCAGGGTTTCTAGCCCTTACCCAGATGCCAGGCCACTGGTGCTTTCATGGAAGCATGAAGCTGCAGTGGTTCTCTCCTGTGTGGCCAAGTGCACTTCCTGGACATGGCATGGCTCAGGCTGTTTCAGATCCACCATGATGTTATGACAAAACTCCCCTGGGCCACATCAGTGCATCAGGAGGAAAGGAAGAGGATGCCTCACCCCACACTTCGGTGCTACTCCCGGTGCAGATGGTTTCACATCAGGAATGGCCAATCCCAGTGACACACCTCAGATTCACTCTCAAGGTCATAGGTCTTGCTGCCCCATTGAGAACAGGTCCTGTCTGCTCCATTCTTACCACAGGTGACTTGGTTTCAGGGTTCTCAATGGGTTGTGGCTGTGATCACCATCTACCCTTAGTCCACCTCAACTGGATTTTTGTAAATGAATCTCAGGGGCGAGGTTTTGGGACTCACAGAAGATCTCCAGGGGGCAGTCAAGCAAATTTTCACCCTATCAGTCCCATAAAAATTTAAGCAATGCTTTAAAAAATATCATGCTTCATTTCATCACCCAGAATCACAGAACTGTCAGGGAAAGCCTATTACTTTACTGTTCCTCTGCCTATTCCATTTAATTCTTAGCTCCCCAAAGCAATTTGGAGGCTTCATATTTGTGAGCACCCCCTAGCTGAAAATTTTCTGCCAAACTCAATAACTGGTGCCCGTCCACTGGGATCCTGAAATCACCTCTCTGACTCTTTTTAAAATTTTTTTCTTAACAATGTTGGGAACAATGATGAGTTTATTTTTTATTTTGGGGGGTACTGGGGAATGAACTCAGGGGCACTCAGCCACTGAGCCACATCCCCAGCTCTATTTTGTATTTTATTTAGAGACTGGGTCTCACTGAGTTGCATAGCACCTCGCTTTTGCTGAGACTGGCTTTGAACTCGCAATCCTCCTGCCTCAGCCTCCCTAGCTGCTGGGATTGGAGGTGTGGGCCACCACACCTGGACAATGATGAGTTTATTATTTGAGGCTGTTTGGATTCTTCAAATAAGAGATGTCAAAGGCAGGATCCTGTGAAGGTTGTAATTATTTTTTCCTCAACCACCCTATATAACCTGTCTGTACCAGACCAGATCTGTCAGCTGAGTCATATTTCCAATTCTTCTATATTCCTTGCATCCCCAAGGGATGCAGAGAGTATAAACTGGAGCCTAGGGTGATCCTGGGAAGGTCCAGAGGCTTTGAAAGGAGCTGAGTAGCAGGGCACTGGGAATGATTCTCTTCCCCTCGCTGCTCTCCTTTCATCTGGCTCCAGTTGGCCTCAGAGCCAGTCGGCTCCAGGCTCCTGGTCCAAAGGCTGCTTCCGCCTGAGCATGTAGGGTGTCAGGCAGGGCGAGGAGCAGGCAGGATTTCTCTCTACCCTCTCAGTTCATTTTTCTCTAACCATGCCCACAAAGACTGGCTTTGCATTTCCAAGGCTAGAAGCATGAGAATCTTCTTTCTTCCCATGTTCTAAACTCAGTGAACTGTCATGAGGAGGCACAGATAATAAGTTACCACGTGTTAAGTGACTTCCGTTGCCAGACACTTCACATACAGTGTCTTATTTCATCCTCACAAAAACCTGGCAAAGGAAATTTTATTTCATTTCCCTTTTTTTAAGAAATTAAGGATGAAAAAGGTGTACCTAGTAAATAACTTTCCTAGCAAATGATGGAGAAATAATTTGAATTTGAAGTCTTTTTTCTCCCTAATAGGTCAATGGCTATGGCCAGGACAATGGTCTTCCCTTGGAGGAATTACTTGAGGCAAATTAGCATGCTTTTCTACTCAGTTATTCTTTTTTTCAATCAAAAATTATTATTATTATTATTTTATTTATTTTTTTGCAGTGCTGGGGATCGAACCCAGGGCCTTATGCTTGCGAGGCAAGCACTCTACCAACTGAGCTATATCCCCAGCCCTCAAAAATTATTTTAAAAAAGATAAACCTTGACATTATATACTACTTTAATGCCATTTAGCAATTGATATTAATTTTAAAACAAGACAAATCACTTAACTTTTCAATGTAGTTAATGCATTCATATTCTTTCAGAATGGTTTTATCTTGTACTTGAGTAAAACATGAATTTCTAACTCATTCTCAAATTTTTGGTTTGGAATCTCCTCTGCCATTTTGTCTATAGTACTAGAAAGTTCTACAGCGTTGGTATTCATCACCCTTTCAACATCTCTCCAGCTGTTCTCTTCCAGTGGTTAAAGCACAGTCCAAAGCCAACCGTAGGATCAAAGCCCAACTCTGCCTCTGTGAGGGCAAATCGCCTCATGGGATTGTTGTAAGGATTACATGAGTTGCTAGATTCAAGGCATTTAGAACAGTGAGCCCTCAATGGATTTTAGCTACCTTAGTAAAATCCTTAGCTACCTTAGATCCTTAGTAAACATTTTCAGTTCTCCTAGAAAGAGAAATTTATCTGTGACTGCTTCTGATGTTACTGCTCAATTGCAAAGAAAAGACAAACTATGCCTCAGCCACCTGAGGTAACCATGCCAGATCTGGAGGACAGTTGAAAATAGTCCCATCTCAGGGCAGAGGACAGAATTAGTGTGGATGAACAAAGTATTGTAATAAGACAGAACTCCAAGGAAAATGTGACCTTTCAGCCATCTCTGTCTTGTATAATAAGTTAACTGCTTCTTTTTTTTTTTCCCTAATTCTAGGCTCTACACCTTTTTTTTTTCTTTTGTAGTTGTTGTTTTGGGATATATGTTGACAGTAGGGCATATTTTGACATATTATACATACATGGAGTGCAACCCATTACAATTTTGATCTAATTCTTGTGGTTGAACACATGGAGTTACACTGGTCCTGCATTCATATATGAGCATAGGAAAGTTATGTCCAATTCATTCTATTGTTTTGTCCATTCCTATCCCCCTCCCTTCCTTTCATTCCCCTTTGCCTAATCCAATGAACTTCCAAACTTCCCCTCCCTGCCCTACCCTGTTATGGGTTAGCATCCACATGTCAGAGATAACATTTGACCTTTGGTTTTTTGGAATTGGCTTATTTCACTTAGCATGATATTCTCCAATTCCATCATTTTACCAGCAAATGCCATAATTTCATTTTTCTTTATAGCTGAGTAATATTCCATTGTGTATATATACCACATTTTCTTTATCCATTCATCTGTTGAAGGGCTCTTAAGTTGACTCGATAGCTTAGCTATTATGAATTGAGCTGCTATAAACATTGATGTAGCTATGTCACTGTAGTATGCTGATTTTAAGTCCTTTAGGTATAAACAAAGGACTGGAATAACTGGGTCAAATGGTGTTCCATTTCAAGTTTTCTGAAGAATTTCCACACTGCTTTCCAGAGTGGTTACCCCAATTTGCAGTCCCACCAGCAGTGTTTGAGTGTTCCTTTTTCCCCACATCCTCACCAACATTTATTGTTGCTTGTATTCTTGATAATTGCCATTCTGACTGGAGGGAGATGCACTCTCAGTGTAGTTTTAATTTGCATTTCTCTAATTCCTAGAGATGTTGAACATTTTTTGAATATTTTTGGACCATCCATATTTCTTCTTCTGTGAAGTATCTTTCCAGTTCCTTTTCCCATTTATTGATTGGGTTATTTATTTATTTTTTTGGTGTTAAGTTTTTGAGTTCTTATATGTCCTGGAGATTAATGCCCAATCTGAGGTGCAGTAAATGGGGTGGCATAAAGCTAAAAATCTTCACAGCAAAGGAAACAATTAAGAACATGAAGAGAGAGCCTACAGAATGGGAAAAATCTTTACCACCTCCACCTCAGATAGAGCACTAATCTCTAGGATATAAAAAGTTATCTTCTTGTAGTAAACAACCCAAGTACCACCTTTCTCTAGAGAGAAGAAACATTCCTAACTTTAACAGCATGATTCCAACTCTTGGTTGTAACTGCATTTTACTAAGGAAGAAAATAAATAAAAATATTATTAGTGGTGATCTCTGGAGAGTATAACTAGTATAGATAATTACTTTTTGTTTTGGGGTTACTTTTCCATAATTTCCAAACCCTTTAATTCATATACTTTACTTTTACAACATAAAAAGTCATAAGAAACAAAGTTATAGGGATGGGACAACTTGGCCTCCAAAGTTACTTTCAGCATCTCTGTTCCTTAGCAATATTATTTTGATGACAGGACTGTTGTTTTCTATTCTTTTCTTTTTGACACAATAATGGATTTGCAAATTTTAATGCTTGTCTTAATAAATCTAACTTCAGGAGTAAAATAACCAATCTACTTATGTTCTGAGAATGTACTCAGTTTATTGTACAGGCATTTGGATGAGATGAAATGGGAGAAGCTGGACAAGTTCTAGGGAAAACAGTCTTTAATGCAAATGAGAATTGAAAAGAAACACTACAGTCCTCAACCCTAGCCCAGGCAACCTGATGTCACCTTGTTGGAATTGCAGTTACACAAGTTGACTTGATCAGAACATTATCTTGTTTGGTGACATTTTGCTCAATGCATGGTCCTTTTTAACAACATTGCTTTTTGTTTAAAAAACTTCTACCTAATATTTTAAGTACTCATCAATCTGCAGAACCATTCTAAGACTAGCCAAAGTTTTAGATGGAGCAATGGGCTGGAAAGACTTTGGAACCTTCAGGATCAAGTGGAAAATGGAAGGAAGATATTAAAACAATGGTCCTTTCCATTGCTTTTAGTGTTTTCTCCCACCTATTTGAAATTTAGAATGTTTCTCTCAGAAAACTACATGAAATGAAGGAATGATTTAAGAGTGCTCTTCCAGAGGAGAAAGTCCATTCTTTGTTTATCCAAATCACTATTCAATGATAAATAGGGGAGGTGAGAGAACTTAGTATCGCTCATGGTGCCAGCCAAGGAATAATGATAGCCAACGTTTCTGCAGTAGGTGCTGATCTAAGCACATTTTGCTTAACTAAATCATTTGGTTCTTACAGCAACTAATGAGTCAGGGTTTTGTTATCTTCGTGTTAAGAGGGAGGTAATTAAGACCCAGGGAGGTTAAGGAATTTTTCAGTGTCACACAGTCATCTTGTGGCAGAAATAGGATTTGAACCCTAGGCAGGCTGGCTCTAGAGTCTGTGTTCTTAACTCCTAGGCCATATTGTTTCAAATTGATTAATAGAAGTAGAAGAAATGGATTAGTGTGGACTAGGAGACAGAACCAGGGCTCTGCCACACCCACAGCAGCATCCCCACCATCGCCAGCAAGAGCCTTAAATACTGCAGTGGGTTGAACCCCCCCGCCCCATATATGCCTGTGCCATAAACTCTGGAACCTATGGATGTGAACTGATTAGAAAAAGAGTCTTTGCAGATGTAACTAATTGAAGGATCTTGAGATGAAGAGATGGAACAGCTAGGTGGACTATCAATCCAATGACAAGTGTCCTTCTCAGAGAAAGGCAGAAAGATATTTGAGGCAAAAGAGAATGTGTGGAGAAGAGGGGGAGGAGTGTGGAGAAGAGGAGGAGGTGTGTGGAAAAGAGGAGGAGGCAAGGAGACCTTAGAAGCAGAGGCTGGAGTGACGCGACCCAAACAAGGAAATGGGGACTTCCATCTGAAGCTGGAAGGGGCAAGGAGCAGTGCCCTTCAACCTCCCCAGAAATAGAATATTCCTGCTGGATTTCAGATTTGGGCCTCCAGGACTATGAGAGAACATAATTTGTGGCTTTAAGCCACTTGGTGTGTGATTACTTACTACTTCAGCCTCAGGGAACTAACATACAATTACCATATATTGGTAGAATACTTTTCAATTTTCAGAATGCTTTGGCATACTTGACTTTATTTACAACTGCAAAGACTCTTTTTCCAATCAGGTCACATCCATAGGTTCCAGAGTTTATGACACAGGCATATATTGGGGTGGGGGTCGGATTTGAGCACCCAAATCCACCATGAAATGACTGTGGGACCTTGTGCAAGTCACTGACCTCTTTGGCTTCTATCCTTCTATCTATAAACTGAGACCAATGCCTGCCCTAGGCCCCTCACCGAAGTGTTGTAAGGATCAAATGTAAATACATATGACTGTACTTTCCACATTATACTTTCTATACTGAATGTATTTTCTTCTTCTTTTTTTTTTTTTTTTTTGGTACTGGGGATTGAACCCAGGGGCACTCGACCACTGAAGCCACATTCCCAGCCCTATTTTGTATTTTATTTAGAGACAGGGTCTCACTGAGTTGCTTAGGACCTCGCTAAATTGCTGAGGCTGGCTTTGAACTCGTGATCCTCCTGCCTCAGCCTCCCAAGTGCTGGGATTACAGGCGTGCGCCACCGTGCCCGGCCTGAATGTATTTTCTATATTGTAATTTCCCTTTTGAAAAGTTGTGCGACCCTGAGCTATTTTTATTTCTTATCTTTTGGTGACAGCTGAATGATTGTCTAGATGAGGACTTTGGCACCATAAATACACACCTGGAGGGAGCATGGGCTTGCTACTGCCACCTCCTTCACCAGGATGGTGTCAAGGCTAAGGGTGATGCCTGGGAATGGGGAGACCAACATCACTGGGAGCCTAGGCCAGGGAGGAAAGTTTAACCAGACCAAGCTCTGCCATGGGCTCAGTCATCTCCTGAGCTGAGGCTTGGTGTCCCAAGGCTGACTTCTCAAGAGACACCTGGTCTAAGAGCACAGAAGCCAGGGACCACCCCTGGAGGTGTGAACAGAAGTTCATTTTCCTGTTGACCTTGAAATTCTGTGCTTTTGGGTGATGGTGGTTCTGAAAGGTTAATTAGTGCCAGTCTAAGCAATGGTTTGTGAAGCTGAAACCCGTCCATTAGAAAATGTACTGAGGCCATGGACACCACTCAACTAGGCGACAAAAAGGGCAAAAATTCAATGCCTGGCTGACTCCTGCACAATTAGTGTGTTTTACCAACCATGCTCTAGTCCACAATGGGAACCCAAGCAAGGATGGAAAATGGGAGCTCCATGGTTAAATGCCACCCTAAACCTGGGAATGGGGGCATAAACAATGTCAAGGAAGAGGACACACACAGGCAGTGAGGATAGGAATGTAGGCTGGAGAATTCGGCATGCTCTGTGGGGGACAGAATAAACCCAGGCAGAAGAAAATGCCTGAACAAAGCCAAAGGCACTCCTGCACTTAGACTCAGTGGAGAGCAGTTGCCTGATGTATAACGAATGATGCCATTTTCATTCTAGCCAACTTGTTGTCTACCATATGCAGTATGTTTAGGGAATAATGACAAGGAAAAAAGTTGGTGTATGTTCAATACAGATCTCATTTTTTTTCCCCAAACATTTTTGATCCATAGTTGGCTGAATCCAACTGTGAGCCAGAACAGGAGACAGGATTTTAGATTTTATTGTTAAGTACGGTAACAGTAGCAAGCCAGGGGAATTATACATTCAGATTTGTCTTTTTAAAATAATTTAGGCTTAAGCATACAGAATGATTTAGATGGGACCTAAAGAAAAAAGAACAGACACAGAAGCCCTGGGTATAGAGGGTGAACAATATATACATATAACCAAATAGATGTCAACCACTGTTTGCCTTCTCCTTGTTAGCACTAAGAGTTAGGAAGAACCATGCTTTATTTCTTGCAGCAAACCCAGTGCCCCAACCCTAGATATTCTGAGATTATAATCTGGGTGGTTTGAGGTTTGGGCATTGGTATTATTTTAAGTTCCTTGAATGATCTTAAAGTGCAACCAGAGTGAAGAACTGTTTATCCAATCTACCCTCATTTAGGAAAAAAGAATATGAAGTCCAAGAGAGGCACCCTTACCTGGTCAAGGTTTTGTAGCTTGCTATTAGTGTATTGAGAAAGGGACTCATTTCTTTCAAAACGCGATCTCTGTTTCACTTAACATGCCTTCACTTCACTTGGAGAAGCTGTGTAACTGAGTAGAGAAAGGCTTCTTTCAGATTTTTGCATTCTTGATGAGTAACTCATACCTGTTAGCCAGGGGCTTTCCCCACCTTCCCATGGGAGGTCCTGTGGGTCTATGAGTCCAAGTTAGGTACAAAAAGTAATGCAGCCCAGAGGTTAAAAGTCTGGGCTTTTAACCCAGACTTAGACTCTGAAGCTAGACCTATCAGGTTTGAATTCTGACTTGTAAATTAGATGACTGTTATGGTTTCAATATGAGGTGTCTCCACCAGCTCATGTGTGAGATAATGCAGGAAAGTTTAGAGGTGAAATGATTGGGTTATGAAAATCTTAACAATCAGTGTGTTAATCCCCTGACAGGGATTAACTGGGTAGTAACTGTAGGCATTTAGGGTACAGCTGGAGAAGGTGTGTCACTGTGGGCATGCCTTTGGGCTATTTATTTTTCTCTGCAGAGTGGACTACTCTCTCTCCTTCCTGATGCCCTGTTCTCATCTGCTTTCCTCTGCCACACCCTTCCACCATGATGGTCAGCCTCACTCAAGCTGCGAGCAATGGAGCCAGATGTCTATGGACTCTGAAACTGTGAGCCCCCTCAAATAAACTTTTCCTCCATTAATATTATTCTTGTCAGGTTTTTTGGTCACAGCAGTGAACAAGCTGATTAAAACAATGGCCTTGGGGAAGTTTCAGTTTCTCTTTATCTATATGAAGAAGGAATTGTACTCCATGCCTCCAATAGCTGTGAAGATGAAATGAACCAACTGTGCACTTAGCACAAAGCTTGGCCCATAGGGAGAGAGCAATTACTCTTAGCTTTTACAATGATGCAGGAGCCCTGGAAACAGATAACCAAGTTAGAAACCACCCCACCCACCCTTCCTTCATTTTTGCTTTCCTCCCTCCCTCCCTCCCTCCCTTCCTTCCTCCTTGAATTGTTCATGTTTCCTTTCTTAATGCAGATATAAATACAAAAAAGGAGATGTGTCCCAGAAAGTCTAACAATTACTAAAGCACAGTCCTCATTACTGTGAACACTAAATGTCACTCAGACATTTCTAGGTAGTGCAATTTCATCCTGCAAAGTGAAAGCATTTCATGGTGCTCAATCATTAAGCAGCTTTTAAAAACAACTCTCTTTCAGCATTTCTCCTTCCCTTGGGCATTTGTGCTATGACTATAAAAGTACCTATTTCCTCAACTCTGGTTTCAGCAGACTTCCCAGATCTTGTTTGGGCAGACCGGTCATTTTTCTAAGGCAGCACTGAAGTCCTTGGGATACCAGTTGGATTTGAGCCTTACAGTAGCTTTGGGAACCATGAAATGTATGATGTAGAACTGAGGCCATGGATATTGATTTGATTATTTGTTTGTTTCTTATTATCTGCACAAGTCAACCAAAAGATGAATTTGAGATCCATCGCAAATGTGGTCATTGATGTGAGTCAGTAATCTTACATCACCAAAACTGTCCATCTTTATGTCTTTAACAAATTCATATTAGAAATAATAGTTCATTTGTAGAACCATGAACTAAGCAGAAACAGAAAAATCAGAGAATTTTTGAGATGACCTCATCCAATCCCCCCGAGGAACATCACTCACTTAATATTTAGTTTATGTAACATTTTACAATCCACCAGGAAATCACTGTAACATTATAACTGTCCATCAAATGGTGACAAGAGGATTTGGGGGAGCAAAACAACTTCAGATGCCAAATTGGGAGGGCAGTAAATGTTGTGTGGTGGCATGCCAGGGAGAGGCTAGGAAGGACACTCCTGGGTGATCCATGGTCAATACAACTTACCATCCTACTCAGTGATTGTAAGAAAAGAACTGTTCATATATACAACAGAGATTCATGTTAAAATAATTATGCTGAGACAATGACACATAAAGAAAAGAGCGTATACTGCATTCCATTTATGTCCAATTCTAGAAAATGGAAATGAATCTATAGTGACAGTAGATAGCAGCTGTCTGAAGCTGCCCAACCGCACTTGCCAGTTCCCCAAGACAGTAACTTGGCATCACCCCTGAGTTCCCCTTTTTACAACCCTCACTTCTCCCATTGACTCGGTGGCCAGGACCTATAGATTCCGCCTTTCTAAATAGCTCACGATCACCTCTCTGTCCTTTTTGGTAGCCATGCTCTTAGGGCAGATCTTCATACACCCTATCTATCTGCCTCTCTTAGTAGCCCCCAACTGGTCTCCTTTCCTCTCTTTCCTGCCTGTTCTAACTTATCCTCCATATCATTGTTAGAATAATCATTAAGTGCTGTTCATTTTTAATAACAAAATATATACAATATTTAAAAGGTAATTTTAAATGTGCATAGGATTACAAACACCTAAGTGTCTGTCTCTCAAAATTCAAACTATTTACATCTTGGAAAATTTCCTTCACATTGACAAGAGAAAATTAATATTGAAATCATCTCCGTTCTTTTCCCCATCTTCTTTCCTACTACCCCAGTTTCTAACGGGGTCATATATTTGTATCTATCTATTCAGCTCATGTCTTGATACTCTTAATGAATACATGTATTTCTGGGTTAAAAATGAAATAAATCAAGGTGTTCTTCTGAGGGCTCTGAAGGAGAATCTGATCCATGTCTTTCTCTTGGCTTTTGGTGACAGCCAGCAATCCTTGATGTTCCTGGATCAACCTCCTTTTCTGTCTCTGCCCTTGCATGAACTTTGCCCCTGTGCATTTCTCTGTGTGTTCACATGGCTTTTTCCTTCCTAGTGTCTCTCTGCTTCCTATAAGAACTTCGGGCATATTGGAATAAGGGTCTACCTTACTTCAGTATGACCTCATCCTAACTAACTGCATCCTCAACATAGTCGTTCCTGAACCAGGTCGTATCTGGAGTGCTGGGGGTTAGAATTTTAGCAAATATTTTGGGGGAAGATAATTCATCTCATTTCATGAAATGTCCTGGAGATTCTGTACTGAGGGGTGCAAAGGGCTGCTGCCTCCATAACATAAGCGACTCATGGACAGAAATAGGACAGAGACAGCTACAATGGGTCAGACCTGCACACACAGACACAGCAGGAACTAGGTTTTGTGAGTATTGTATATGGACCAGCCAGTGGGTCCTGGCTAAAGTTTTTTCAAAATAAGGTCACCTATGAGGTGGAGGGACCGTGGCAGCACAAAGCTAAAGGTGAATGCTGGATTCCTCAGTATTCGGGTTGGAACTGCAAATGACATCAGAATGGGAATATATCTGACTAAATTAACATAGGGAGGGATCCCTAGTGATGTCAAGCTCCAAAGAATCCATGAAAATGCCCCAGGAGACAGACAACTTGAACTCTGTTGAATGCAGTGCCACCTAGTGAGGTAAGAATTGCCCTGCCTTTGACTTCTCTCTGCCATGCCTCTTCCAGTCCTGGCCGGGCCCCAGACAGCAGCTACTACATGGGAGAAGAGGTGGGGAGTGGAGAGGACCCAAGTCAATGACACCACTGCTGCCAGAGGAGGCTGCCGCTAACCAGCCCTTAGCATGATGAGTGCAGAGAAGTCCCCCTTTCTGCGAATCTTAAAACTTTGAAAGTATCTGGCACCAGAGGTTCCAATTTCCCAGTAAAAACTATGACTGGGAACTTAATGTGACTTTGATCGTCCTTTGCCTAGGAATGAGCAAAGGAATGAAATCAGAGTGTTGAAACCTATGTCTTTCTTGAGAAAGAGGAAATCCCCCACCTGGCCCAGTGGATTTGGAGGAGCCATTGGGAGGGAAAAATAAAGCTGCCTGTAATCACCTCCCGTATGGCATGCAGGTAGCATGGCAGGCACATGTTATTGTCATCTCCCTCCATCCCTAAATCTTCATTCAATCATAGAGTCACTTATGCTTCCTCGAACCAATCCCAGCGTGATACTTGCAGGCATTTGCACACGCTGATCTCCCTGCCTGTAATGTCCTCCTTCTTCCTTCCCTTTCTCTATCTGGAAAATTTCTCTATCTCTTTCTAAACAATGTCTCTCAACCATCGTTTTCTCTGAGAACCACTCCTTTAACCTCCTTCCCTGATGGATTTAGATACATCCTCCTATACTATGAATTGTATTATGCCATTGCAATTGATTTTGTGTTTGCATCCACTATTCTGTGATATCCTTCAGACAGGGGAACATGTTTTTTGTTTTGTTTTGTTTTGTTTTGTTTTTGTTTTTGTTTTTTAATTCTTGGTGCTTATTGTAATGCCTACAACACTGGTAGGCATTTAGTAAAATTCTGCCAACAGTGAAGTGGGTGATGGAAATAGAGAACAGATTAGGAGCCAGTTCTCAGGAATCTACCAGGCTAGCCCCAAGTTTCTGGAGGAGAGTAAGAGATCTCTGGAAGCTGTGGAGCTGCCTGCATTTAAATAGCATCAAGCTCACAGGGGGCCTCAGAAGGAAAAGGTATCTCAGACCGCACGCCCAGAAGCACCATCTTTGAATTCTGTAAGGTGGTTCCTGCCACAAAGGGCTCAGAGATGGCCATGGACTTTTTATTTATTTATTTTTAAGGTACTTTGGAAATTGGGTGGGAGGCATGAAGAGCTAGCATTTTGTAGCCTTTTCAAGAATTTTGTTGATCCTGAGTGTGTATGACATGAAATGACTGGATGATGGAAGGATATTTTTCTCAGGTCTCCAGACACTCAGGTCCATGTAATTCAATCAAAGACAATTTAATTAAATATATTGAACGTATTAGGTACTATGCTTGGCACACTACTTAGAGAGGAAAGAACTCTGAGTCCTGAAGGAATAATAAAGAACTCTGACAGAAACTTGACATAAGGAAATATGCCCTAAAATACCCTAGGGCAGGTAAAGAAAGATGCAAAAATCTGTACATATGCACATGTGTGCGAGCACACACACACACACACACACACACAATTTATACCAACATTTCATCACAGCCTCTCATGAATAAGTGCTACTTTCTTGACTCTTTTGCCATATAAATGATTCTGCTCATAGTGTTTATAACAAAATGTAGCCGTAATAAAACATGATGAAAGATAAACGGATATATATTTTAAAAGTGGTTGTACAAAAGATTGTTTATGTTGCATGGCAGGACATTTTTCATATTAAAAGGGGCTCACTTTATCTACATAAAATATAATTATATTCACTGCTTTTCCTGTGGGGTAAAGACTATTTGAAATGCCTTGCTTTCCTTTAACCTTTTCAGATTTAATTTCTAGTCTGCATATTGTTGATCCTACCAAAAGGTGAGCAATTTCCCCCACTCTTCCATTTCTCTTTTTCTCCTTCTTCTTTTTCTCCCTCCATCCCTACCTCTCCTCCTCCATCTTTTTTGCAGTACTAGGGATGGAACCCAGAGGCACTCTACCACTGAGCAACATCCCTAGGCCTTTTTTTTTCTTTATTTTTTTATTTTTTTTTTTTTTCTTTTTTGAGACAGAGTCTCTGCATTTGCAAGATATCCAGGTTGACCTCAAACTTGCAATGCTTCAGCCTCCCAGGTAGCTGGGATTGCAGGTGTGCGCCACCATACTCGGCTGCTCTAATACTAACTGGGGAAAATCCTGGTTCCTAGAAAGCCCACCATCCTATATATTTTAGGAAAATCATAGAGTTTTTGTTTTGGACCTTGACATGAAACAGAGAACAGTGTTCTTGGGATCTGAGGAAGCAGAAGCAGAGATCCTTAAGCAAAATTTCCATTTCTTCCCATCATGGAAGAATATGGAATAGAAAGAGTCTCAGACTGGACTTCATTGCTATTTTCTGGGCCTTCCTTTTTTCAGGCTAAATCCTAATGGGGAAGAATTCTTGTTTGTTTGCATCTATACCACCAACCTCTCCCATTTCTACCCACCCCATCCTTTTCCTATCTGAAGATTCTTATCAGTTTTGTTTGTTTATTTTAAGGTCTTTGACAAGGGAAGTCAGAACACATTTGTCATAGACAAGTAAGCTTTACAACAAACACCACCATTATCATTACCAATATCGTCTTCATAATAATTAGAATTATAATGCAGAGTAGTCTCTATCTTTAAATAAGTATTTGCTGTGCACTTAGGACTATCTGAAAAATTTTACACACATCTCATTGAATGCACACCATGACTTTATGAGCAGGCAATAATACTGTTTTCTTTTTATCTGCAAGGAAGCTGGGGGACATAGGAGGCTGAAGGGACTTGCCTGAGTTCTCAAAGTGTGCAAGTGGCAGAGCCAGGAATGAAACCCAGAGCTCTGGGTCACCAGACCACACTCTTCATCGCTGCACCATCCATGCAGACACAGCACTAAGTGCTCCTCATGGTTTATTACTTTTCACTTTGGGAACTTTTGGTGGCAGAATTTCATGAACACCCAGAGGCAAAAGATGTCTTACACATCCAACCCAAGGTCGTTCTAAGCAAAATATAATTAAGGTGGCAAGCCTATGTTTTGTTTAAGTAAGCCATTTAAAATAAAATATAGAATCATGCTAGCCCTCCCTAAGTGTGACTTGTAAGGAGTTGATCTTTGGTCATTTTAGTTCTCTATGTTCTGTGCCTCAGAGTTGCTTTTTCACTGAGTCTTTATTTGGAAGTACTAAATTGCAGAGGGGAAAAAGATCAATGTGATTTTAAGAGGAAATGGTACAAATTGATTTTTTAATTTCATTCCAGTTCTATTCTTAAACATCATTTGCAACAAAATATTAGTTGTAGTCTTGACAATAAGAAAGACATTATAAATTCTCATACTCCTAAAACAGACTTCTCTGAAAGAAACTTGGTTGTTATAAAGTCAATTTGAATCCATTTGAGATAACAAAAAACATGCATATATTTAAAAAAAATGTATAATATCTGTACCCTGAAAACTACAAGACATTGCTTTGTCATAAAGGGAGACATAAATAAATAGACATATTGGAAGAGTCAATATGGTGAAGATGCCAAATGATCAGTAATGGGATCGAAAAGCTATGGTCTGAGCTGGGTCAAATCCAGCTCACTACCGTTTGTGAACAAAGTTTTATTGGACACAGCCATACCTGTTCATTTACCTATCATCTATGGCTGCTTGTCCCCTTAAAACTTCAAAGGTTTTCTTTTTTCTTTTTTTTTTTTTTTGGCGTTGCTGGGGATTGAACCCAGGGCCTTGTGCTTGGAAGGCAAGCACTTTACCAACTAAGCTATATCCCCAGCCTTCAAATGGTTTCTATCTGATCCTTTAGAGAAAAAGTTTGCCAAGTTCAGGTCTATTCATTAATATAATCTCCATCAAAATCCATGTGGTTTTGTGTGCAGCTGTGTGTATGTGTAGAAACTGAGGAGCTGATGGTGAATTTGCATGGAAATGCAAAAGACGTGGAGTGGTTGACAGTCTTGAAAAAGAGCAGTTTTAGCGAACTAATCCTGAGAGACTTTAAGGTTAACTTGGACTGCTGATGGCCCTGCCATCCAGTTGGCATTTGTCCCTAAACTTCGAGTCTCCTCCTTCTTGTTTCTGATCCTTGAGGAAGTCCCTTCTTGGAGTATGCATTTCTTTAGTGAGTGTGACAGGGTGAAGGAGGTGAAGGATCTTCTGTTCATAGCTCCTGCAATATAATTCAGTTCTGATGAAAGGCTGAGTGTGTATGAAAACGGGAAGACCTGTCTTGCCCCCCCAGGTTTGTTCAGATGAGCACCCCAGGGCCAGTGGCTTTTGTGTGGCGCATAGGTCAGCTAGTATATGACTTGAGTGTCTCCCTCCCCTTGGGATTCTTCCACTTTGACTTCTTCTGCTACAACCTTGGGTGGTCCCACTGCTTCTTTCTCTCTAGGACCCAAGCGAGGGCAAACCTATGTCCCCTTCTTTCCCTTGCCTTCTGCCTCCAGTACCACCCAGATCCTCTGCACAGTTAAGTCCTCTGACCTCAGAACAAGTCGGTTACCTGATGCACTTTCTTATTTTCTATTGGCTGAAAGCCTTCCTAAAAACTATGGAAAACCAGAATAATCAAGGAAACTCAGAATAATCAAGGAAAATATACAATGTGTAATTGACTGACTTATAAAGTCCAACTTTTTGATGTGGTAATACCAAGATTATTTATAAAGTACTTAATTTCTGTTTGGCCCTTGATTTTCTCTGACCTGAGTCATCTCTGGGTAATTTCTCAATACTTAGAAACTGACTAGATCTTTATGGACTTCTCTGGATATTTTGCTTATTCTGTAGACTGCCATCCAATTCCTTACAAGCCAATCTTTTCACAATTCAATTTCTAGATCTACTCCAGGCCTACGTTACTCAAAGTCTGATGGAGAGACAAGCCTAGTTCACAAATAACTTAAAGCCCAGTGGTGGGTGACACTTTTTCACTCCCCAAAATTACCTAGGCTTGTCAGTATGGTACAGTGGGAAAGAAGAAATGATTCTGAAATCAGGTTGCCTGGTTCAGGTCTTAGCTCCATCATTGCTCGTGTTATGGTTTGGATGTGAGGTGTCCCCTAAAAGCTCACGTGTGAGATAATGCAAGAAAGTTCAGAGGAGAAATGATTGGGTTGTAAGAGTCTTAACCCAATCAGTGAATTAATCCCCTGATAGGGATGAATTGAGTAGAAACTTAAGTGGGAGGGTGTGGCTGGAGGAGGTAGGAATTGGGGTGTGGCTTTGGGGAATATATTTTGTATCTGGAGAGTGGAGACTCTCTGCTTCTTGATCACCATGTGAGCTGCTTCCCTCTGCCACACTCTTTTGCCATGATGTCCTGCCTCACCTTGAGACCTGAGGAATGGAGCCGGCCTTCTATGGACTAAGACCTCTGAAACCATGAGCCCTCAAATAAACCTTTCCTCCTCTGCAGTTGTTCTAGTCAGGTCCTTTAGTCACAGCAAGGAAAAAGCTGACTAAAACATCTAGCTCTATAATTTTAGGCAAGTTGCTTAATTATACATTGAATCTCAAATTTTCAATTCTGCAAATATTTCAACAAAATTGACACAGGTGCATTAAAATAGTTTGAAAATCATGATCTAGAGCTTTGTCCTTTATTAGCATTAAGAACAAAAATACAACTTGTCCTATAAATAGGACACTGGGCCAATATAGCATCATTGATACTGTATTTTATATAGTATCTATATATCTCTATCTATCTATCATCTATCTATCATCTATCTATCTATCTATCTATCTATCTATCTATCTATCTATGCCACCCTGTAAATAGAACAATTGGATAAACATGATACCCTTTATACATTATAAAGTGACTTTCACAACCTATTCAACAATTATTTTTGGTGGAAAGAAGCAAAACACTTCAAAGGTACATTGCATTTCTGACAATATCTGGTTGGTTTCACATGCTGTGGCTTGTTTTGACATCCTCGCTGTTCTTGTCCTTTGAAAATAATATGGCTTCTTTTTGTTAAGTTGAACATTTGGAAGTGACTTTCACAGCAAAGTTTATGCTATTTTTTTTTTTTTTTTTTTTGGGGATTGAACCCAGGGGCATTCAACCACTGAGCCACATCCCCAGCCCTATTTTGTATTTTATTTAGAGACAGGTTCTCACTGAGTTGCTTAGGGCCTCACTAAATTGCTGAGGCTGGCTTTGAATTCACAATCCTCCTGCCTCAGCCTCCCAAGTGCTGGGATTACAGGTATGCGCCACCGCATCCGGCAAGTTTATGCTATTTTTATGACTAACTTAAAAATATTTTCAAATGCTCTAATCATTTTCCCTTTACTTAACTCAAAAGAACAGACCTCTAAAACATTATAAGCCCGTATATTATTTTATATTTAAGTTTTTTTAGGTGTTCCACATCTGGGACAATGGGACAAAATGGATTAATCTGCCCACGCCTGTTTCTTCATCATAAAAAAGAATATTAATACCTTGTGATTAGCCTTACCTTGTAAGGTCACGTCGAGCATCCACTATGATGAGAAAGTGTACTTAGAAATCAAGAAGTATTTGCCACTGTTCTGATTGTTTTTGATTCTTTGTAGGTGTGGATTGTCAGTTCCGCTACATCTGGATTAATACCGAATAGGAGAGAAGGCAGGTCACTTTTGGTAAGGCACTGCTAGGGAGAGAGGCATACCCCTAGAGGAAGGAGAAAATAATTTGAATTAGGTGAGCAGCACAATGAGCAGAGAAAATGCAGTCACATTATTAGAGGTATGCTCTTCAGAGATGGGGAGGAGCACTCTAGCAATGCTCCTCTGACCCACATCTAAATTAAGTCTCCAAAGAGTGGAAATTGAGTAATTTTTTCTTGCCCTCCCACCTAAAGAGGAAGCAAAGTCCTTTAATATAAGCCCCTTGGAAACTGTGACTTAGGTGTTTCACAGATTTTCTTTAAGTGGATCTTGTTATTCCTTTTAATCAAGTTTATGCTTTTTCTCTCACTTCCAACTAATGCATTTTCTTCTGCACTATGGACCAGAGTTGATGTGACATGCACCAAAGGTCTGACTTACAGTGACTGATAAGAAGATGGTTACTACTCAGTTCTACTTTCTTAGCATCCCATTTGGCACTGGGACTAATCCCAAATACCACATCACTACTGAATTCCAGACTTTAATTTCTGATCTTGTAAATAAATAAACAAATGCACACACACACTATTTTTAAATTTTTATTTTATTATGTTCCCATGGACTTAACCATTGTTGGAAATGCAATTCTCCCCTCTGAGAACAAAGGGGTCATAAAATTACATTCTGCACCATTTTCCCTATTTGCTCTTCATGCTTGTCTTTCTGATTTAGAAATTATTCAAGTTTCCAAACAAGGAAATGATTTTAAATAAGAATATGTGAAATGTTCTAGTGCAGTAATATTTCCAGCCAGGATGAATGTTAAAAATAGGAGTTTTAAGAATCTAAAACTTATGAAGGTAGAGACAGAAAAACTGAACTGCAGGAGAGGGAAAGAGAAAGTGTCATAATTTTTACTCAACACGTGGCCACTCCAGCTATGCAAAAAGCCATGGAAGTTTACGTCGACCATAAATCTAGAAGGCAGCCTGATGGGGAGAAGGTCTGGCGGTGTGGCTGAGCATGGACATCTCTTTAACTTGCCCTGTCTTTGCTGTTAGCGTGCTTTATCCCAGAATAGGCTTGTTTTCTCTATCAGTAAAGCGGCTTCATGAAAGCAGTTGGATATGGAACCCTACAACCATTTGTGATCTTATAAAAAAAAAGTGGCCATAAAATGTCAGCATTATTTCGTCTTTAAATTTCATCAGCATAGAAAATAAATGTTTTTCTAATTTTTGAAATTTTACTGCTGAAAGATCAAATAGATTCACCAAACATTATTGGCACATAAAAAGAAATTATCAATGAACTACATAAATCACTCAGCTAATGGTTGTGACAAATAATCCCCAAGTTTCAGAGGCTTTGAGAAAGGTTGGTTTCTTTCTCTCCTCACAATCTAGTTCTGACCTCTGAGAAGGGTAGGGTCGGGTGGGAAGGGCAGCTCTTCACAAGGTCAGTGGACCTCCCTACTTCCCGAGTTCTTGCCTACCAAATTCCCAGATGATTTCCCCTTACCTTGGAGTGCTCCTGGGTCCTCTGCATGTGGCTGCCAGAGAGAAGGGAAGAGGAGGAGCCTGGCTGTGCAGTCCATGGTTTCCATCCAGTCTTTTAGCCTAACTGCAAGGGAGTCTGGGCAATACAATTAAGCCCAGAAAGTAGAAGAAACAGGTTGAATGACCATTTCTTCAGTCTCTGCCATATAATTCAAATGAAAGGTCTCATGTTAACAGGAGGCAAGCTGAATGTTAGCCCCAGATGTGTTTCCTTTTGGACTGCATCATGCTTTAAAAAATCAAATTAGTTAAAAAAATTGAACAAAGAAAGATTTTACCACCAATAAAGGAAAATCTGGTGCTTTTGTTTTTTCTCAAAAACTCTGAAGACCTAATATATCTTCTGGGCCTATATTTCCGTTTGACATGAAATGGCCAAATCAAGTAGGAGCTGGCACTTAGCTTAAAGGTATGGTCTGCAGTTAACCCTGCAGCCTGCTGCATTCCTGAGCTGCCTGACCCCTGAAGGCCCTACAGCTGCATTTGCATTCTCTGATCTCCATGAGGATGTGCCATACAGATTGCCATGCAGGTCAGATATTACTGACTATCATTAATATCTGACAATAGGCCAATTTCATATCTTATTATTAAAATGTTAATAGCAGCAATGAACTGCGGTGGACTGCTATTAGATGATAGATTAGATAATAGTGAAAATTGCTAACCAACTTGACCTGAAGAAGTCATGGCCAATGTCCAATTATGAATGAAATGAGATATTTTACTTTTTGTTCAGTCATAATTCATACTCTGAAATGGAATGGTGCTCAATCAGAAGCATATTCATTGAATGTGAAAATTGTTTTTCTTTCTGGGGTTAATAATGCTTGCTAGACTGGTAATTTTAAAAACCTTTTTATGGACAAAGAACCCTTCACAGAATGTAGCTCTCAAGCAAAGAGAATAGCCCTTAGATTGGGAGCAGAACAGTTAATGGAAATATAATCTACCTCATTACTGTAGATTTGGTTCTTTGGGACAGTAGGGTAGGTAGCTTTGGCTATTAAAAAATCACCTTAAATAAAATGTAGATTCCAATATAGTCCCCTTGTGATTCTTTTACTTGGACTTGTAATTGTTCCACAATTGGAATTTGGACAAGTGTTATATTGAAAGGGGAGCTGGTGGGTGGGCTTTAAATGGCCAGTATAACTGCTTCACTCCTTTGGAGAACTTTGTCTACAAATAACCAAGAGTACAGTGCTTCAGGTTTATATTCCATTCTAGAAAGAAGGAAATAGATGGTCAAATTTACAATTAAACAAACTGTTTGCAAACCTCTTAACACTGTAGAGAGTTGGAAAGAATAAATACAAACACACTTAAGGCCACTTAACACAGAATGAAAGTATAGCATTGTATTGAGAGATTTACCTTTTATTTATTTATTTATTTATTTATTTTACTTTTTTCTTGAGTAGAATTTGAAGTATTATTTTTCAAAAATCACCTGAGGGTATTTTAATGTTTCTGGTAAAAAATAATTACTTATACTTATAATGGCAGCTTTTCTTGCACTTTTCAATTCACGTTTTTAGATTTTTATACAAATTACATAAATTCTGTGGAGAGAAGTTTTAAGTGCATTTGTAAAACAGGCCAACAGAACTAACTTTATTTTTCATTGTTACTGTAGATTTGGACCAGGGGAATAAGCTGCTAATGTAATTCTCAGGTGAGTCAGACTTGAATAGCAACAGAATCAATCCTGGTGAACATGGAGACAAAAATTTAGAGAGATCTCTTGTGAGATAAAACAAGTACCCAAAATCAGCTTGGGTAGGGGTAGAGAGATTATCTCTGAGAAAAAAAGAATCATTGACTGATGTGGACTTAGTGAGGTGGGTTGAAGACCACCGGATGTCCCTGTCCCACTTAGCTCTAGATGCTAGGAAGTAGGAATCATCATTTCACTGTCAACATGAGGAAACCAAGGCTCAGATGCATTGACCAACTTTCCTGAGGTCCACAAACTAAATACTTGGGAATGCAGGGATTAAAACTCCAGGCATTGTAGTTCACACTGAGAAAAATAAAGAGTGAACAAATAGAAAAGGCACACAGAGAGAGACCCATTCAAAGGAAATGGATGAGGAGCCTTGGTTTTATGTGATTCACTGACTGGTTGACTGAGAGGAAGTTTCAAAATGCCTATGGTATAGTGGGTGGAGGAACTCAGCAGCTCTCCCCCAACTCCCAGAGATTGAGCCCAGAAGTGTGGGCTTAACTGGGAGCACTCTGGTCCCTGATAGACACATGCTGGACAGATTCCAATAAAGCAATAAATTCACTGAAAGGAGCAGAGAGTTATCTGTTTGAAAGATGCGCAATCCAGGCTCTAGACTGCTTGAGTAGGGAGGAGGGTACCAGGCCTGGCAACTCTTCCAAGTGTGTCCACAGCTAAAGAGTGATAAGCTGTAGCAGGGTTTGCCCAGGACTTGAAAGTGATGAAATGTGAACGAGAAACCTCTAAACTGATAGCAGAAAAAGTTTTTGGAAGAGTTACAGGTATCTCCTTGAGGGTTCAATGTTTCTCCCTCCCCCAGACACATTCATTTTCTGGGAGCTCCTGCCTCTCCTGAAGCAGCTGAAGCAGGTGGCACAGGGCAGGCTGGCCCTCAGGGTATGTTGATCCCAGGGAGCATCATGGCCGGAAGATCCAAATGGACAAGGTGACTCATTCTGTTTCCTGCCTCCGTCATTTCCATGAGTCACACACTTTCATCTAGTCCAAACTATGAGAAAGTAACATCAAAAAGCCTGTCTGAGATGTTGTTATCAAATATTTTCTGAAAAGGAAAAATCCCCTCTCATCTGAATCTTACAGAAAGTGTTTATTTAGCCTTTTCATTTCGTTGCCATTTCTTCTGGTTATCAACATTGAAGGAGGAGAAGGAAGGCTCTGAGTTTGGCAAAGAAAGGTTAAAACAGCTCAGTCTTGCTGTTCCAAGACGGTGATCCAAGCCACACTCAAGTAAAGAAGGGCAAATGGTCCAGCTCTTGTCTAATAAGGAAGGACTCTTCCCTGAGCAAGTGAGGAGTTCTTGTCAACTGAGTACTTTCCAGCTCTGTGTTGAAAGAGCGTGGTGCCCTATCTAGATGGCCAGAAAACAGGAGAAGCTGGGGATGATTTAAAGACTGGTGTCAGATGGATCTGAAGTAGAATCCTGACTCTGACTCTGATTAGCTGTATGACTTTAAGCAAGATCTTGAGTGCTCTGAAACTTAGCTTTTGTATTTATGAGAGCACAGTTGAGATAAAAATACCAGTATGGATAATGCTAACATGGCTGTCATTGATTGAGCTTCTACTGTATACCAGACATTGAACTATGGACTTTCCATATATCAGCTCATCTCATCTTCTCCATAATCCTAGCTATAGGGTCTGTTATTGTCCCTCTTTTACAGGTGAGGAAACTGAGGCATAGAGTCCAAAAAATGTGTCCACAAGGAGGATTGAAGCAGCATGACTCTGCCTCCTCTGGTTGTCAGGAACTTGCAAAGCAGCAGATGGAATTAATTCCCAGACAAATGGACAACAGTATGCATGTTTTTTTTTTTAAACTGATGGTTAAAAGGAAGAATTCCTTTTCACCTGCCCCAATTGTTAGCTTCTTTTTAAAATAAATAAATGATTCTCTCATCGACACCCTATGGGAGAATAATTCACAGTAAGCTTCATTTTATTAGCTCCAATTATCAAAATTCATAGAGATTATTTGTGAAAGCGCTGTGAGCAACACTTGAAACCCAGCTAGCACATATTCTATTCAAGAAATTGCTCTAGTTTTTCTTTCAATCAACTAAAATAAACACATGAAAGCCATGAAAGCTTACTTTTGGTGAACATATTTACAGATCCAGGAGCGTACTTCAGAGCAAAACATCATATCTTCTCTACACATGTGCTCTGCAGACGTGCATATCTGCATGTAAATGTGCATGTGTGCACACTCACGCACATGCACACACAATTCTACTTAGAGGTTCAAGACCATTTAGAAGATGATGCTGAGTAAAACTTCCTTACCCAACGGTGTTCCTCTTGGTGAGTGTATGAGACTGTTGGGGCTGCCATAATAAATTTAACCAACAGAATTATTTTCACAGTTCTGAAAACTGCAAAATCCAAGATCAAATTGCCAACCTATTTGGTTTTTTGTGAGGGCTCTTTTCATGGCTTGCAGACTGCCCGCTTCTTGCTGTATTGTCACCTGACCTTTCCTTGATAAGGGTCTGCAGAGGGTGAGATTGCTCTCTCTCTCTTTATCTCTCTCTCTAAGGCCACCAGTGCTATTTGTTTAGGGCCCTATTCTTATGACTTCTTTAACCTTAATTACCTCCTCAAGAGCTCTAACTCCACACAGTCACATTAGGGACTGGGGTTCCAACATACTAGTTATGGAAGAACACAATTCAATCCATAGAGATTGGCCCATTTTATCCAAATTTTATTCAAATTTTCTATGGCTTGTGGCCATCTGGTCACCAGGAATGACCAAAGTGCTGTGAATCAGGTGTTTATTGTAACCCATGAACAAATTAAATGAACAGGTAAGTCTCTTTTGTTAAATCAGGGTAAAAAGAGTCTTAAAATATAGATGGTGGTGTTCTTTCTAAAAATAAGTCTTGGTGGCTATTGTGCTCCTAGTACAAGGACCTAAAAGTAAAATTTGGATCTGGAAAGGAAAGGGCCCATTCTGCAGAAGGAACACATTCTTTCCAAATGATTTGCACCATTTCCTATGTTGCTTTCATGCTACAGAAAACACATTGGTGTTTTGGATGACCATGGAAACCAAGTTTTCACATAATCTCAGAAAGTTCCTTGGGGCTGGATTGGTGAATTTAGGAAGGTTAGTTAATTTCCTTTCACATGTCATTTAAACTTTGGAAATATGATCGGACTTTCTTCTCACTTTCAGACTTCCTTGCTGTCTCTCTTTGGCTACAAGTATGCTCAAAGGATGTGTGTGTGTAGTGTGTGTGTGTGTGTGTGTGTGTGTGTGTGTGTGTGTTGGGTGTGAATATGTGTGTGTAGGTGGGGAGAATCACAGAAGTGCCTGCTAAAATGACCTTTGTGCTCGAGAGTTGTTTGAACAGGTGGAAAGAATACTGAAGGCAGAGAGGATTCTGGTTTTCCTTTTAGGACTCCAGGAAGAAAGTAACTCTCCAGTTTCTGCTAAACCAGTCTGCAGGATAGCCTGGTAGGAAGGGGGAGGCATTGAGGTTTTGTACCTTGATTTCTGCATGGTAAGGAAGTCACCTGGGATCACAAGGGACCCTCAAAGCAGAGATTAGTCTTGAACAGAAGATGCCATAGATCCTCATAGGTCTTTGGATCTGCACTAGGACACAAACACCCTGAAAGAGAGACCAGATCACCAATTCACAGATCTCTTGTGGACAAGGGGCCTCTTCCACATGGAGGTCAGGTAAGCCATAGGCCACAACACCTCCTCCTTCTCCTTCCCCCTCCCAGTTACCACCTTAGAGAGAAAAGAATAGAGGAAGGGAGAGTATAAGTAGGAAAGAAAGCAGAAAGTCTTTGGAAAGGCTCAGAATTTGTTCTTAAGCCTAACAAAACATTGCTTTGGTTTAAATGATAGCTCAAGGCTATTGTTTGGTACAGAACTGATTTAATTCTCTAATCTAATGACCTGAAACATATCTATATACCTCCTACCTTATTTTTATTCATCATTAGGTCTAAAGTTTGATAAAGTGTTGTTCAGACTCCTCCTCCTCATTAGCAACAGTTTGCCAATATTTTAAGGTTTCTCTCTGGAACTCTTAAAAATTTAAAATGTGGAGATCAATTCTAAATTTGTACAACTCAGAAAAGAGAAAGCAAATGTCCTAACACTCTTCAACTCTCTTCATCTGATTTGACCAAATTATGCACACGGGGTAAAACAGAAATACTCCAAAATGTTCAGTAAAATGCCTGGACACTGTGGACCTAAGAGTTTCCAGCCAAACACTAACAGCTCTGGACTTTCCTCTCCAAAGCAAGGGGTTTGGAATCCCAGCTTTATGGTCTTTCTTTCTTTTTCTCTCTCTTTCTTTCTCTCTTTCTTTCTTTTTTTCTTTCTTTCTTATCTTTCTTTCCTTTCTTTCATCTTCCTTTCTTTCTCTTTCCCTCTCTCTCTGTCTCTCCTCATCAAGCTGCATTATCCACATTGTGTTTAACCTCTTCAAAAACATGCTATGTACGTGACACTTCTTGACTAGAACGCCTATCTTGTCTCCCAGCTCATTGCATGGGCCTGATTCATTCTTTAAATTCCAAATTTCAGTTCACTCTTCTGTGAATCCTCCTAGAACTCTGCAGATCCCATTCACTGCCCTTTCCTGGGAAGCCAATGACACCCATTAAGTGACACCAGTTTCAGTGTTTGTCTACTGTTGGAAACTATCATTTGCATGTATGTAGGTCCTCTCTTTCCAGTGACACTACTGGTTTATTACCCAGAGTTACTTTTGTTTTCTCACATGTAAGCCCTGCACATTTAATAAGTATTTATAGACTCTTTATCTCTAAGATTAATCCTACAGTGGATTCGATTCATAAGGAAGTGCAGCTCAAAGGAATGCTTATTGTGTTGCCATTTTCTTCTAGTGGAAAGTCCCAGCCAGTTATCAATTAATAGTGAATACCAACAACTGTTTGTCTAGTGTCTAACCGAGGAAGACTGGAGTTGGCTTCTTAGAGTCTATTGCAAAACAGGTTGAATTCTGCCCCCATTGACTCCCTCTCTGGTCTCAGACGAATCACTTAGGCACCTGCAGTGCCACAGGTGGCAAATAAATTCTGCTATCAGTCAATCCATGAGTTATGAATCTCCCTTTGCTGTGTTTCAGAAGCCAGCAGGCTGATACTATTGTAACTGGGCTCCTAGCTTTGTGTCTTGAAGAATCTTTGGGTAAAAAGTAATGATATAAACACTAGGAAGCCTTATGAGAGTTCTCATAATTAATATTCCCACACTGTGTCAGATCAGGGCAAAGCAAGACAAGGACAGGACCTAGGCAAGAGACAAGGACATTAGAGTGTCAGCAACACTGCTGGGTAAACAATTATAAATCCCAAATGTTGAACCTGGTTAACCTTTTACAGAATGCTTTGTCCCTTTTAAGCAAAAATGAATTCACATAGCTTTCTTGGAAGCTGGTTGATCTTTCTGTTTTTGTGGAAGAGCACTAACTGATCATGTGCTATTTTGCAGCTAAATGTTTACCAAATTGGATTCAGAAAGCAGGAGCCATTTTGCTTAGTAGCTTGTAGGGGACAACTAGTAAATAGGGTGGCACAGAAAAAGTGATTGCTTTTCTAGTGTCTGAATGGAAACTGCAGATGGGCTAAGAGAGGCCACCCATCTCTCTAGAGTGTCCTGTTGGCAATTTGAACAACCAAATCCATGCTCCATGGCATCTTCTCCCAGGAGAATGTTGTGGGTCCTCTCTCCATGAGGCAACTGGGAAAGGAAGCTTCCTCCTGCAGGCATGCACTGAGGGTATGATTTTAGGGCAGAATCCAAGAATATTAACATTTTATTGAACATAAATGACCAAGGAATTGATTTTGGTAAGAGTTTCGGGTAGAAGTTTCAAACCGTGATGACAGCCAAGAATTAAAGGGAAAGATGTCATGAGGCCCCAGAGGATTCAAACTAGTGCCAATTTTTTTCTCAGGGACAGTTCAATCTTGGAAATGGTATTAGTTTAGAAATACAAATTAAATGCCATTGAGATGAAATTCCTAACCTTGAGGAAATAGACAATTGGCTATTTAGTGGGATTTTCCTTTTTCTTCAAATAATCCCTGAACTCTGTGTTCCAGAAAAGACTATGTGTAGAGGGTGGAGGCTAGGGGGTAAGGAGGAGCGGAGGAGGGAAAAGAGTCTCTGAGGAATGTGGCCTCAGGATACTCAGACAAATTGCTACAAAGGAGGAATCTGACAGAGGAACAGAAGAAAATGAACTCAATCTCTTAAGGTGTCTGGGCCAAAACACGTTTTAGGACTTTGATGATAGAAAAATATGTCTATGTATTTTGAATGTTAAGATAATGAAGATCAAAGCTACAGAATTTGGATGAAAAGAACATTACTGTCACGTTTCAAGTTTTGGAAAATAAATGATGGAATGGCCTTCCCATGACAGGACCAAAAGTGGGTATTTGGGAGCCTCAAAAGGAAAAAAAAACCAAAAAACAAAACCAGAATCTTGCAAATGAACGCACTGGAAATTCATCATGTTAATGTAGAAAAGGAACATGAATTCAAGTTGCATGAAACTCTTTTAAAATAGGAATAAGTAGGATGCCACTATTAATGAAATAGCCATTGTAAATAGAAATATTTATCATGTAGAAATTCATAAAATTATTAGATGAAAAACATATCACTATAAATATGTACATTCTTTTTCACCCACTTACTTAATAAGTCAATATCTGTTGCTTAATTATGTTAAAATCATTCCTAAGAAATTTGTTTGAGCAAGTTTTATTCCCAGTTTAAAATATGGGAAGAGAGAACGGAGGGAAGTGAAATTTTGTTACAAGGTCAAGCCTTGCCCATAGCATTTCCTGGACATTGGCCTTGGACACCCTAACTAGGATTCTTCTACCAGAACATGAATTGTCCCCAAATCAACTCTTTTGAATTAATCTCATTGACTAATGAGTGAACATCAAAATGAAGTTTGAAAGGTCCTCAAGTGTAAAATGACCAAGAAATGCAATTGATAGACATAATTGTGTCTTTGCTAGACTGATTTTGGGATGTTCAAATGAATTTCTATAAATTGTGAGGGATCTGAGAGAGGTAGCACATTCATTCATGTTCAGGGACAGGGCCTTGAGGGTGTAACGTGAAAGCTACTGAGGACCATGGGTGAGGTACCATTCAGCATGCCAGAACACTGGGACCAAGCCACGGCATGGGGTTCTGGAAAGCCCAAGAGCTCTGGGATGGGGCTCAGAGTTTGGTGGGGAAAAGAACCCCAAAGTAGGATGAGGCACAGAAAGAGAAGGCTAAAGAAATCCTGAGAAGGGGTTTCTTTGACTTCCCAATTTTACTTCTAACAGATCTTGGGGACCAGGACAATATGGCAGCACAGGCACATGGGGACAGGCTGTGCTGAGATTTAAAAGACGTATGTGACTTCAGAGAAGTTATATAGCCTCACTGATCTTCCATATCCTTATCCATAAAATGAAGAGGTTGGAGTCAGTGGTGTCCTTCCATTCTACTACATCATGGCTTCTTGAAGCAAGTCTTAATTTGACACCTAGAAAGATCCTAGGCCTACACAAAGTAACCCCATCCAGAAGGAAATTTACCAGAACAGTGAGTGGTGGTCCCTGTTGTCTGTCAACTGTCTGGAGATTCCTAGAGTGGAGACTGGCATTGTCCTCAATCGGGCAAGTTTAAGAAAGAGCCACAGAGGCAAAGGAGGGATCCTAGGGTGAAAAGTGACTCAGAAATGAGACTGTTCTCTCCATTCAATTCTCAGTCCCCAAACTGGGCCCCTACTGTGGAAATTAGACCTTTGAGCAGTGTTCCATGTGTTTATTCTACTTGTATCAAAGAGGCTTTCATCTCCCAAGAGCAAATTATTAACACATTCCACCAAAGATGTGAGGGTGGAGGCCTGGCCTTGGAGAAAAAATAATCACCATTGTAATAAAGAGCTGCCCGAAATGTGAACTGAACAAAAACTAACAAAAAAGCCCCCACTTTTAATGACAGTGGTTGGCTGAACACCAAGGTCCTTGTGCCCAGGGGAGCATGTCTGGCTGATTTCTTGTGTGTAGGCTGACCCTTCTGTGCCCAGGAATTTTCCCTTCCAAGGTTGGTGGTGCTGGAGGTGGGGATCTCAGGTTCATCAGGTGAAGCACTCACAGTCAGCTGCCTCCAAAACGTAGCTAGAGAACAGATTTTGTGGCTGGGTGAATAGTGACTCTTGGTTTGAATTAGATTAACACTATTAATTGAATCTCGGCCTTTCAAGATTATTTGCTTGGAGACAGAGTGGAGGAGAAGATAGGAGAGAGAGAGAGTGTGTGTGTTGGGGGTTGGGAGAGAGAAGGAAAAAAACCCAACAACTCATAGATAAGAGGAGTAATAAAAGAAGCAAGCAACATTTCAGCTTCACTAATGGATTACCCCTCAAGGAAAAGGCTGTGGGGACTGGTTTCCAGATAGAGATGACACTATTTTCTAAAGCAAGTTCACTTGATTTACAGGAGCCATTCGATGCTCAGGCATCTCCTTTGAGATACAGCTCCACTACAAGTGGTGAAGAGCCCTGTGCCCAAGAGTATACAGGAATTATTTATTGCAGGATCCAGAGTTCAGTCTTTGTTTTCATTTGCCTTTTTAATGATGTTTCCAAGTAACTCCAAAATATATGATACCTCAAGACCCATGTTCAGAGATTGGGACAACTAAGATTCATGAGCAGTCACTAATATGTTGCTTGCCATTACCATCAGTTTTCTCCCCTTTGGAGTTAGAGGAGGAGGAAAACAAAAGACAGAGAAACTGAGAATACAAGGGGGACTTGGAACACTTCATCCAGCAACACAGCCAGCAGATCCTTGTGTAGAAACAGCTTGGGGTTTGGCACTTGGCGTTGTCATCTGAAACTGAGAGTTTGCTTCTGATGTGAGGAGTGACTGTTGAAGAGATGGATAAATACTTCTGTGATGACCAAAAATATTCCATAATGAGATGAAGTCTCCAAAATCCACCATCCCACCAGTTTTGAAATTTTTTGCTAGATTTTTCAACTTTGGCTAATGGTGATGAGGATCATTGGCTTAGTACTTGAGTGCTTCAGAATGCTTTTCACACAGTATCTGTAGTATTCCTATAATTATTTGCAACTAAAGAGTTCATAAAAAGAGTTTCAGAGTATGTATAATTTGCCCACCTTTTCCTTACCCTACACCTCTAATTCTCAAGAAGAGATGATTTTGTGCCCCTGAGGCAGAGCTTGGTAATGTGTGGAGACATTCTTGGTTGCTTCAATTAAGGGAGAAGGTGCCATTGTCATCTAATGGATAGAGGCCAGGGATACAGCTAAACATCCTAGAATGCACAGGACAGCCCCCTCCAGCAAAGAATGGTACATCCCAAGATATCAACAGCAGCAAGGTTGAGAAACTCACACCACATAGTCTCACTTTATTTGCCTCAAGTTTCGCTGATTTCAATTACCATCTCTTTGCTGACAACTCTCAAATCTATCATGCGTGTTATTTCTAAAACTTCATTCTCTTATTACCAACTACCTAACAAAGACATGTCTGGTTGTCATGTGGGAATCCTAAACACATGTCCAGAATACACCCTCACTCTTCTATTCTGATATCTATTATTACCTCTACTATCTAGTGTTTCTCAAGTGAGAAACATGGTTTCCACGCTTGATTTCACCCTTCCTTTTCTCTTCCTCACCACCCTGATCCTCTCCCTTGACAAGTCTGTCAAACACACCCAAGAAACATCTCTGGCATCTGGCCTGCACTGAGACCATTTGAGTACTGACCCTCATCATCTCTCAGGAAAGCTCCTAGTGCCTTAGCTTGGCACACCATGCCAGGCACTGGGCCCTTGAGGTATCAGCATTCCGTTTTACAGATGAGGAAATAAGGTGCCCAGAATTGATAACACTGAACATCTGGCAGGTTGAATGGAGTCAGGGTCTGTACCCAAGTTCACACCCTGTCAACCACTACACTCTGCTACATCTTGGTTCATCATCTTAGACTAAACTACCACATTTTTTCTAACAACAATCAGGTACTCTGAAGATTACTCAGAAAGCCTCCTCTTTCCTGGAACATTCTAAGGGCTTTTCATATTTCTGTGCCATTGAAATGATGTTTGCCCCCAGCTGGAATGCTCTTTCTTCCCAGATATTTATTAAATAAAAGAAAATGACTATTTCCCTTTCTGCTAATTACAAAACAAAATTATTTTGCAAATATTTTCCGTTGAAAGCAGCTTCATTGAATTCCATCTCTGCCTCACAGCAACTGATCAGAAGTGACTGCATGTATGTAGATATATATAAAGGATATATAAAGGTGAGCTTCTTCAAAACATGCAGACTATATGAAATACATAATATGTATAATTTATATATATATAGTATTGACTATATGAGTTATATACGTGTGTATGCACATATATAACTCATACATTTGAGTTCAAAGAGGTAACATAATAAATTTTCTGAATAACACTGAACAATTCTAAGTTTATTTATGGCCCTAAATTTGGGCCTTGATTTGAAAATAAATCTCTTCTATGTGGCCTAGTCAAACAAAAATTTGTTATAACAGAATGATTTGTTTCAAATAATTCATTTCAGAGGTTAGAAGAAATTCAAAACATGTTTACATTGGAAAGTCTATGTCAAATTCACGTTATTTTAACCACTTTATTCTCCCTCTCCCATCCCCTGATACCATATGTTGTTGAAGTAAAAACACAATATGGTACAAGGATTTAAGGTCATTGTAATTCCTATTTCCATCATGACTGCCATAAGGCATATGAAAAGACATATTTCCTGGCAAGCATAATTTTTGTCATCAGCAAAAGAGGGAAATATATAGTGCAGGGGAAAAATTTACTTGGAAAGAACTTGAAGTTGCTTTAACAAAATCTGTCAATCCCCTGCTCCATGAGTTGTCTTTTCTCTATTAGCAGTTAAAAGACAAAGGCAAAAGCTGAAGATAAAAAAATAATGCCTGAAACTTAGGGAATGGGGTTGTGAGCACCAATTAAACAGGGCCCAGGCATGATTACACTATGGACCATGCCCTCCCTGTTTAGAGGTTATGAATAAAAATAATTACTGAGTTGTGGTCACTGCTCCTTAGAAGATGCAGAAAATGTAAAAGGTCTATTCTTTCCAAAAGATTTTGGTAACATGAGTGTTAAGTCCTATATTTTTGTTAACATGACATTTTCTGTCTCTTTTGTCACTAAATCAGGTGAGCGTTGAGGATGAACATATTTTGAAATGTCATTTCCAGCATTTTGTCCCTGGAGGATTTTAGCTTTGAGTCTGGAAACCTATAAAGTAAAGGTAGAATTATATTCACAAAAAATCTTTCTGAAGGATCCCAAGGTATGCATAAATTTAGTTCCAAACCCAGTGATTACATGTGCAAATTCAATCTGTATCTGCCCAGGGAACTACAAGGCCTATTTTTAAATCATCTACATACCCAGTTATTAGTGCTGCCATGCCAGCCTGTTTGATGGTGACTTTTATTTGGCTAATTTCCTATATGGCCTTGTGAAAAAATTAGTAAGTCATTGTGATATGTTGGTGTCTTAGTCAACTCAGGCTGCTATAACAAGCTACGTAACTTGGTAACTTAAACAATAAGCACTTATTTCTCATAATTCTGGAGGCTGGAAGTCTGAGATCAGGGTGCAGCACGGTTGGATTCTGGGGAGAGTCCTGTTCAAGGTTGCAGCCAGCCAACTTGTATCCTTGTATCCTCAAATGGCAGATAGAATGTTCTGGGATCCCTTTTAAAAGGGCACTAATTTTACTCATGAGGGCACCACCCTCATGACCTAATTACCCCCTAAAGGCCCCATCACACTTGGGATTAGGATTCAGTAGTTTAATTTGGGCACCCAAACATTCAATCCATGATACATGGGCATAACCATTCACTCCCCAAAGAACAGCTAAAATGACTACGGAGTGTGCTCTTGGTTTTTGAATGCTGAGACTTTACTAACATCTTTTTCACCTGACAATTACCCTCCCCTAGAATGCTCCCCACTCCACCTTTCTATCAACCACTTCATCTTGCTTTGGAACTCAACATAAAATCACTGCATTTTGATGGCTTACCTAATAAATAAACCATGTTAGGGTTTGAGGCTAGACCATTTATTATTAACCCTGACCATGGCAGGGAGTTAGGGGACTCTAAAAATACTGATAATCCTAGATGAGCTAATGCAGGGTATCTGGGGTAGGAAAGGTATTTTTAAAACATCCCCAGGTGGCGTTAATGTGCAGCCAGTGTTGAGAACCTCTGTTCTAGAGCACAATTCCTTGCATGTCTTCACATAGTTCTTAGTTCTCTAAAATAGTGGTTCAATGTCTCTCTCCAATATATTCAATTTTTTATGTAATAAAGTGGGAAATTTTGTTCATCAAAAAAAAATCTGATGTGAAATTCTCTTTAGAAGTAATGAGAGAAAGGAGTACTTATTTTCCAAGTGTGCACTCCCCTGCTAGGAGCAAGGCTGGATAGGGGCTGGTACAGCATATATCCTCTGGATTTTCTATTTTCTGAGTCTCTGCATTTTGAAGTTTAAAACATGTCTCATACATACATCTAAACTGAGCTTTGATCCACCCAATCTCAATCCTGCTCCCACATGAGTTTTCCCCATTTCAAGTTGCTTAGACCCAGAGACCCTGGTGTCATCTTTGACTCTTCCCTTGTCCCCCTCATCGAATCCATGTGTCAATGCTATCAGCTCCACCTTCAAAATATATTCCACGCCTAACCACTTCAGCCACCTTCATTGCCCTGACCTGGTCCAAGTTGCTGTCATCTTTCACCTGCAGTAGTGAACAGCCTCACTATTGACCTTTCTGCCTCTGCTCCCTTCAGTCATTACTGGACCCCAAGGCCAGAGTGATCCTGTTGTCTTTGATTTCACTGAGTAGAAGCCAAGCACCTTCAAAAACTTTTCAGACTTTGCATACACTGGTTCTTCATTATTTCTGTCTTTATCTACTACCACAATCCCCTTGTTCCCCTGTCTGTTCAAGCCACATGGGTTTGCTGATCCTTACATGTAGTTAAGCTCCTGTCTCAGGGCCTTTGCACTTTCTTCTGCCCATAACCCTCCATCCCAAATGTCCCCACAAGTCACTCCCTCATCCCCCTTGGGGATTTCCTCAATTGTCACCTTCTAGTCAGGCCTACTCTGACAATTCTACTTAAAATTGCAATGCTCCCAAAATCTCTCATTCCACATTCCTTCCTATTGCCTCCATAAGTACTTCTACTATAGTGCATATTTTATTTGTTGTGTTTATTTTCTACCTCCACCAATTAGAATTTGATCAGTGAGGGGAGGGATTTTTGTTTGGCTTTTTTTCTGCTATAAGCCTGATGCTTAGAACAGAATCTTTCTTGGAAATATTGTTGACACGAGGAATGAACAGAGAATCAGCACATTCTTTCTTGCATTGAGGTACAGGAGGCATAGAGTATTATGTGCTTCCTTCCCTCATCCCTTACCCTTTTTCCCTTCTTAGCTTACATTTGCTGCTTATTTCTTAGACCTGATATTTATTGGAAGTGGCATGATCAGGGATCACATCCCAGCTGCTGTCTGCATTGTCAGGTCTTGGACTAGACTACGCCTGGTATTGCAGAACATAGAGTTTCACTGGTGCTAAATCCATTCCAGTCTCTCTTCTCTCTTGTGCATATTTGCATATGCAGCATGCTTAGCTCACGTAAGAGCTCCCCTGTTTGATAAGTTAAAATTGAGATTTGGGATTCAGTATGCTGAAGGTTCAGGATAATACTCAAGGTGATCCATTTGGATTTTGTATTTTTTTAAATTTTATATTCTTAAATTCATGTTATTCACTCTATCAAGCACTGTGACCATAACAAAAGTCCATGGATTTCATAGACTAACTTCCTAAAAAGTGATGTTTTTTATATTCTGATCCGCTTCTTGCCTGGATAACCCACCTGTAGGCAAGGTACAATGGAGAAAGGATGTGTAGTAAGTAACTGGAATAGTTTGAGTAAAACCCTGAAGGAAAGAGGTGCAAGATGAATAAGATTTGAAGGGACATAGGGATGGTCAGAAGCTCAGGAGCAAATCAAGCCTCTCAGAGCAGCCAGGCAGTAGAGGGCACTAAATGCCGGTCCTGGTACCAGGTGAATATCACAGAATACATGATGTGTGAGGTACTTTACAATTGTCTTAGGCTAACCTGTTCATTGAGGAAGCTGAGGTCCTAATAGGAGAAGAAACTGGGCAGCAGGAGAAGCACTGAAATCAAACTTGTGAGTTTTGCTCAGAGCCTACTGATCCAGAGTAAGGCCTCTTCCTGCCTAGAGTTGGCTGAGGATCTGCAGATGGTGTTGGTGTGGACCACAGGAGCCTGGCAAACTACCTCAGGGAAAGAAAAGATCCCATATTTATAGGGTTCTGTGAATGTCTTCCCCAGAGTAAGCCATCAGGCCCATCCTGGACCTCGGCTCCCCTCCCTAAGGCTGAGAGTAAGGATGAGTGGGAGGTGCTGGGAAGAAAGGGGATCTTTAGGTGAAACAACAGGCTTGGTGGAAGCTCTCGAGTCAGAGCTGGGTTGTTAGTGTTCCTGCTGCAGCTGTTCTAAAGCAGTTCTAAAGGGCTGGGTGGGGGTGTGCTCCTTCTTGACACTATGATAATGACCCTCTTTTAAAACATTTTGGACTTCATCATTAGACTTCATCATTATTCTTGCACATTAGCCTTCTTGAATTTTCTATTTTTGGTGACCTCCAGCCAACAACAAGCCCTCCCATTTCTGCACAATTGCCTCTCAGCTTGGCTTGGAAGCCAACATGGCAGAGCGGGGTGGAGACTTCCTCTACAAGGGCTCATTTTCTGTCCTTGCAGCTTACTTCCATCCTCCCCTCTGGCTCGCCTCTCTGCTGTTCCAACCTCCTGGCCAGGAACACTGCTTCATCCTGTGGTCTCTGCCAACAAGGGACAGATAGTGAGGACACTGCAGACCTAATGAGGAAGGTCAAAACTTTGTGAAGTGTCTCCAGATTGCCTCACCTCCCCACTCCCCTTTACAGACAATGACCTTCAAGGCCACAGCCATCAAGAGGCTTCTTCAAAAGACAAAGCAGGACTGTGCATGACACGGATCAGCACACCTCAATTTCACATTCTCAAGGATGTTCTTTAGTAACCCAACAGGACCTGAGCTGGATTTGCTAGAACTCTTCTTGCCTTACTATTGTCTTCAAAGATCTCACATCAAGCAATATGGTTTTGAAGAAGAAACCCAGTGGTTTGCATGGGTGTATCTTAACATATTATTTTTTCACCTATTGGGGAGGATTCTAAGGGAAATTTAAAAGTGTCTAAAAACTACAGACTGGGTTTTTAATGAAGTATGAAAGGAATGGAGATAGATCGTCTCAAACAAGAGAGTTAAAAGTCAATTTAGTGCTAGGTTGTGGCTCAGTGGTCGAGCGCTTGCCTAATACATGTGAGGCACTGAGTTCAATCCTAAGCACCACATAAAAAACAAATAAATAAAATAAAGTTTAAAAAAATACAGACTTTATTTTTTTTTAAAGTCAACTTAGTAAAGTTCTTAAAGTTCAGAATCTAGGGCCTTGGCATTCTGAATCCCACTTATGAACAAGTCAAAAGAAAATGACTTGTATTTGTAAAGTTCTTAAATATAAGAAATACATAGAGAGATTTATGGGCAGAAATGTTGGATTTCCTTTTGATTCCATTGCTCTGGGCCCAAGATGAGTCAGAACACCATGGCAGAAGAGTGTGTCGGAGGAGTCCAGCTCAGGATATGACCACTGGGAAGCAGAGAGGGCCTTCACTCACCAGGAACAAAATACATACTCCAAAGATATTCTCCTAACCTCCTTCAGCCACACCCTACCTGCCTATGGTTACCACCCAATCAATCCCTATCAGGGGATTAAAGACCTGATTATGTTAAAACACTCAACCCAATCTTTTCACCTCTAAACTTTCTTGCACTATCTTATACATGAGCTTTTGAGATTATGTTATTTAAACTATCACACTACCCATCCATTCACAGACATTTGGGTTGTTTCTAGTTTGGGGTTATTACAAATAAGGCTGGTATTGACATTTGTATGCAAACATGTGTCCTCATTTTGCATAGGTAAATACCTGGGAGTGGAATAGCTTTATAATATAATAAGTGTATGTTTCGCTTTTCCCCCAAGTTTTTCTATTATGGCAAAAACATATAGCATAAAATTTCCCATCTTAATCATTTTAAGTGTACTATGCAGAAGTGTTAAGTATATTTGCAATAATTGTGAAATAGATCACCAAAGCTTTTTCATCTTGCAAATCTGAAACTTTATGCCCATAAAACAACTCTCCTTTTCCTCCTCTCTCCAGTTCTTGATAAACACCATTCTTCTTTGTTTCTTTGGATTGGGATAATCTAGATACCTCGTGTAACTGTAATCATACAGTATTTTTTGTGTGTGTCTGGCTTATTTCACTTAGCATAAAGATCTCAGGGTTCATTCATGTTGTAGCAAGTGACAAGATGTCCTTTCTCTTTAAGGCTGAATAATATTCCATTGTATGTATATAGCATTTTTTCCCTTTTGTTCATCAATGGACATGTGGGTTGCTTCCACTTCTTGACTATTGTGAAGTGACCTAATAGGAACATTAGTGTGCATATCTCTCTTAGTTATGTTTAACCTTTAAAGAAATTGACAATTTCTTTCTCAAAGTGGTTGCACCAAATTATATTTCAACCTACAGTGCATGAAAGTTTCAGTTTTTCCATGTCCTCATCAATGTGGGCATGGCCAGTGTGATTAATTTTAGTTATTCTAGTTAAGTAGGGAGGGATCTCATTGTGACTTTAATTTGCACTTCCCTAATGACTAATGATGCTGATCATTTTTCCATGTGCTTATTGCTATCTTTGTGTCTTCTTTGGGAAGGTTGAAGACCTTTAGGGGAAACAATGGGTTGGGTGGAAGCTCTCCCAAAGTCAGGCTGCCTGTTGTTAGCGTTCTTGTTGCAGCTGTTCTAGACAATGGTGCTAAAGGGCTGAGTGGGGATGTGTTTCTTCTTGACACCATGATAATGGCCTTTTTTCCAATGTTTTTAAGTACATCATCTATTCAAATATTTTATGCATATTCAAAATTAAGTTTTTAAGTTTTTAAGTCTTATTGAGATCCAGAATTATATATATTTTCCCATTTTAAAATTCTTTTAAATTAATGCATTATAATTGGACATAATAGTGGGCTTTGAGCATTAACTTTAAATTTTTATAATGTTCAGATTATCAAGTTTTTATTTTATGGCTCATGTTTGGTGTCTTTGCGTAAGCCAAGGTCACTAATATTTTTCTTGTAGAAGTTTTGTACTTACAAATGGTTTTACCTTTAGGTTTGTGATCCATTTCAGTTAACTTTGGTATATTATGCAAAATATGATCAAAGTTCATATTTTTGCATATGAGTATCCAATTATGCCAAGCACTTTCCATTTAAAAACTTACCCTTTCTCCACAGACTTGCCCCTGTACTTTGGCCAAAATTGGTTGTCCATATCTGTGTGGGTCTATTTCTGGACTTATTCTATTCTACAAATCTATCTTTATAACATGGCTACATTATCTTGGTTACCATAGCTTCGTAAGTCTTAAAATTAGGAATTTTAAGGACTAATTTTCAATTAGTCCTTGAAACTTGTGCTTCTTTTTCCAAGTTTCTTGGCTTATTTTAGTGTTTTGTACTTTCATATATATTTTAGGATCAGTTTGTTGATTTCTATAAACAGTCTATTGGGATTTTGATTTAAATTGCATTAACTCTATAAGTCATTTTAGGAAGAACTGACATCTTAATATTGAGTCTTTCACTCATGAACATATATCTTACTTGTTTTGATATTCTTTAATTTCTCTCAGCAATGCTTGGTAGTTCTTGGTACAGATCTTGCACATCTTTTATCAGATTTATCCCTACATTATTTTATATTTTTGATGTTATTTTGATGGAATTTTTAAAACTCTAAATTTCTAATTAAATTGGTCTGGTTTTAATTTTTAGATTTGTCCTACTAGATGCCTCCGTCTCCTCTGTCGTCACTGGCTGGGTGAGCAGCTCTAAGATGCCTGTTCATTTTGAGAACCTTTGGTCAAATCTTCTTGTGCAGGTCTGGAAAAAGAAAGATTGATGCTGAGCCTCTTTTCACTACCTTCAGGCAGACAGACCCTTTCCTGGTTATCTTTAGGTAAAGAAAACACTTCTCCAAGGTTCTTCTCTGGATCCTCTTGATTCTCTGCTGTAGCAAACGAACCTACCAGGACTGAGCCCCTGGCATGAACGTAATCACTTGGCTTTGGCTGCTGAAGGTCACAGAACTGGCTGGCAGGAAATGGGGCACAGACAGCAGGTGGCCCTGCCAGAGCAGCTGAAAAAGAACTCTATTCATAGCAGATTGTACATCATGAATGCCCGGTGACAGCACAGCATACCTGTCAGTCCCATGGCAGACTGATGAGGTTAATTAAGGTTTTGTTTTCAAGCGTAATCATTAGAACTGTCAGCAGCATCAGTGATGCTAAAGTGAAGAATCAAAGAATATTATTTAGGGAGTGGCAGAGAAGATCCAAAGGGGTGTTTATGTGGGCATGAGGGCTAAGAGGCAGTGGATTCACTTTAACCCCAGGATAACCTCATTCGAGAATATTAGGGGGTGAAAGTGATCATTTTCAGTAGAGTTTGTGGCATTCTGAAGATATCTGACTAACATATAGATGAAAGCTCAAAAGCGATCTTAGGAGTCCTACAGGTGAGTCTTAGGGAAAGGGTGCATTTCCAAATACATCTGAACCACAGACAGTTTTAAAATGGAACATATTGAGACTGCATTAGTAATATGCTGGGTACAGTGGCTGGCTAGCAAGAGATTGAGAGGATAATTGTTTGGATGTGTGTTTTACCTGACAAAAACTCATGTTGAAGCTTCATTCCCAAAGTAATGGTGTTGAGAAGTAATGGGACCTTAAAGATGTGATGAGGTCTGTAAGGGGGTTAATGCTCTTTTCTTGGGAGTGAGTTCTTTGTCTTGTGAGAAAGGATTTGTTCTTGTGCGGGTGGATTGGTAAATACACAGCAAGCCTGATGCTCCCCCCGCCCCCACTACCCTTCACATGTGCCCACTTCCCTCCCACTTTTCCATCATGAGTTCGTGCAGCATGAGGCCTTTACCAGAAACCAATGATTATGAACCAAATAAGCCCCATTTTAAAAATAAGTTGCCTATCCTTGGGTGTTTTATTATAGCAACAGAAAATAGGTTAGGACAGAACCCTCAGACATTGCTGGTGAGAAGATAAAATAATGTAACCACTGTGGAAGAGTTTGGAGGTTCATTAAAAATGAAACATTACAATTACTGTCTGACCCTCAATTCCATCTCTAGGCATATATACAATAGAATTGAAAACAGATGTTCAAGCAAAAACATAAAGTAGATGGTCATAGCAACACTCTTCACAATAGCAAAAAGCTCTAAATAGCCCAATGTCAATCAACTCATGAATGGCTAAACGAAAGAATAAATAATAAACTATTACAAATCCATAAAAAGGAATAAAGTACTGTTACATGCTACAACATGGATAAACCTTGACAATGACATGGTAGGTAGATGAAGCCAGATGTAGAGGTCTACATATTATATGATTCCATTTATATGAGATATCAAAATGGGCAAATCCATAGAGACAGACAGCATAAGGGACGTGGGCCTTCTTTATGTTGGATGGAAATGGTCTGGACCTTGATTATGGTGATGACTGTACAATGTTGTAAATGTACCAAAATCTACTAAAATATGTCTTAAAATGGTTAAAATGGTGAATTTTATCTTGTGTAAATTTTACCTCAATGAAAAAATAAATAAGCCACATAGAAGTTCCATGATCATTTTGGTCGATGCAAGGGAAACCCAATCTTTGTAGGTGGCCATTCGTGGAGAGGTAACCCAGCATTGTAGCGATGTCTAGAGAGGGTCACCAGCCCAGTTTCACAAAGCCTCATTTTGAAGTTGGAACCTCAAAAGTGTAATTTTTCTTATACTTCCTGCTGTGTTGTGAGACTGCAACATAGAAAGAGAAGCAGAGCAGAGGAAAACAGATTTTCAACATAATAAAGAAAAATGCTCCGAAACTGAATTGAAGCCTGAACCATAGGAATTTGTCACAGTTAAGGGAAGTGCTGGGAACCAGACATCAATATTGGACAAGCAAATACCTTTTTTTTTTTTTTACTTCTATGGCTCTGAGTCCTTGGGCTTTAAAGAGTGAATATACTTGTTCGTATAGGAATCAATGCTGGCTGTATGCATATTTTTATAATACAAAATTATTCAAAGTTTATCTAGATGTTAGAAAGAATCAGTGGTCAATTTCTTCTCTCCTCTTTCCTAGTAATGGCCTGAGATTTTTTAAATTGGAAAAACAAGATGAAACTCAGTACTGCTGAATCAGAGAAAAGTTTATTGCAAGTGCTTTGACTAAATTTGGCAATGTAGTGAATGGTTCCAAAATAATTTGATCTCTAATGATAAACCACAGTTAAAAGCACTGTATAAAACAGTGGGTTTGGTGGTTTTGTCCCCCCCCCCCTTGAAAACTGATTTGGCTGGATCTCAGTGCATCAAAGGGTCATGGTTTTGTGGTTGCATGGATCATTTGGTTCCCCTCTTTCATGGCCTGAAACTGTCCCTGTAGGCAGCCATCTTGAAACTACCAGGTGAGTTAATCATCCAGGCCAAAGAAAAAAAACCAGATTTTCAGCTCTGGTCCAGCATGTCAGTAACTTGGGAGTTCATTCTAACAACAAGTAAAAGGCTGAAAATGAAAAATAAACAATACCTAACTTTTCTTAAATCCAGCAGGAAGTGAAGTTGCAGTTGATAAGCTGGACTCTATTAAAATTAAAAACTTCCTCTCTACAAAAGACAGCAAAAGAAGAAGAACACCAAGTCATTGGCTGGGGGACAATATTTGTAAAACTTGTGTTACGGTTTGGATGTGAGGTGTCCCCCAAAAGCTCACGTGTGAGACAATGTAAGAAGGTTCAGAGGAGACATGATTGGGTCTTAACCTAATCAGTGAATTAATCCCTAATGGGATAATTGAAATGGTAGGACATGGCCGGAGAAGGTGGGAATGGGGCGTGGTTGTGGGGTATATATTTTGTATCTGGTGAGTGGAGTCTCTCTGCTTCCTCATCAGCAGGAGGTAAGCTACTTCCTTCCACCACACTCTCCCACCATGATGTTCAGCCTCACCTCTGCCCTGAGGAATGGAGCCGGCCTTCTATGGACTTAGACCTCTGAAACAGTGAGCCCTCAAATAAACCTTTCCTCCTTTACAGTTGTGCTGGTCCGTTCATTTAGTCACAGCAGCAAAATAGCTGGCTAAAACAACTTGCATGTGATAAAAGACTGCAATCTAAAATATGTAAAGAAATCTTTAAACTCAACAATAAGAAAACAAGGAACCCAACTTAAAAATGGGCAAACAAAACAATAACAACAAAACCTCACCCAAGACAATATACAGATGGCAAGTGGATGAAAAGATTTTCAATGTAATATGTCATTAGGAAATTATAAATTAAAACAACAGTGAGAGACCACTACATACCTATTACAGTGACCAAAATTTAGAACTGGCAACACTAAATGTGAGTGAGAAGAAATAAGAGCTCCCATTCACTGCTGGTGGCAATGCTAAATGGCACAGCCACTTGGAAAGGTACTTTGGCAGAGTAAATATCCTCTACCCTAAAATTCAGCAACTTGGAATTTACCCAAAAGAATTGAAAACTTATATGGACACAAAATCCCACTCTTAGATGTTTATAGCAGCTTTACTCATCATTTCCAAAATTTGGAAGCAACTAAGGTGTTCTTCAGTAGATGAATGGTTAAAAAATACCCTGCAGTACGTGCAGAGAGTGGAATGTTAGTCATCGCGAAAAAAAAGAAAAGTGCTCTCAAGCTATGAAAATACATGGAGGAAACACGAATGCATATGACTAAGTGAAAGAAGTCAATCTGAAAAAGGTACACGCTGCCTCCTTCTACCTATGTAACATTCTGGAAAAGGTAAAACCGTGGAGATAGTAAAAAGATCAGTGGTTGCTGAGAGCTGGGGGAAGGATGGAGGGAAAGGGAAAGTACTGGGGACTGAATCAGAACAAATTATATTCCATGCTTTTATAATTATGTCAAAATGAATCCTAATGTTATATATAACTAAAAAGAACCAATAAAAAGAAAAAAGAGCATAGAGAATTTTTTGGCAGTGAAGCTATTGAGCCACGATTCTACAGTCGTTGATACATGAGATTATACATTTGTCAAAACCCACAAAACTAAGAATGAACTTTAATGTCAACTATGGACTTTGAAAGACAATGACGTGTCAATCAATATAGGTTCATTGACTTAACAAACGTACCACTCTGGCACCAGATTTTTGCCAGTGGGGAGGCTGTGAGTTTGTGGGGACAGGGCGATATTAGTGGAATCTCTGCACCTTCCACTCAGTTTTGTGGTGAACCTAACACTGCTTTAAAAAAAAAAGTCTATTTAAAAATAAACATTAAAGTTTGATGATGCCCCAATAACTGTCTGTCATCTTCACATACTAAGAAAAGCATAAAAATTTCAGGCAGCAATTATTAAGTACTCAATGTATTTGTGGCAAATGACTACATGTATCAGTCTGTGAAGAACACATGGGGATGTTGCAAGTTCTCTATCAGGGGTAACATCATTCCACTCTCACATCAGCCTGTTCCTTCCTTTAGGTCCCTTCTGAAACAAAGAACTTCCGAATAGTTATAGAACCAATTCATAGTCAAGATTATAAACTGAATCTGATACAAGTTAAAGAAAACACATGCAACTATTGCTTTAATTCATCAGGAAAAACATATTTCATGTTGGGAAAACATGGAGTAATTACCATTAAAAACAGGCCTGATTAGCCAGGCATGGTGGTACACACCTATAATCCCAATGGCTGGGGAGGTCCAGGCAGGAGAGTCAAAAGTTCAAAGCCAGCCTCAGCAACTTAGCAAAGCCCTAAGTAACATAGAGAGACCCTGTCTCAAAATAAAATATAAAAAGGACTGGGAATGTGGCTCAGAGGTTAAGCACCCCTGGGTTCAATTCCTGGTACCTTCCTCAAAGGAACAACAGCGACAAAAGACCTGATATGGATAGACTTTTCCATTTTTTAGCCATTTCTCTTGATGGTTCTTTAACAACAACAACAAAAACAAAAAAAGTCATTTTTAAAAAAAACAACAAAAAGTTTCAACAAAAAAACTAAAAATACAATTAAAAAATTTAAAAGAAAATAACAACAATTTTGTGTTGAGTAACCTGAAGTAACATTCTCTAGTTAAGTGTGGAAAGGAAAGAATTGTATCTGAAGTCAGGAAATGAGAAGGAAAGAGTAAGAGATGGGACTGGAGAGTCACTGCCTGGAGTGTCCTCTGGGACAGTCTTATTCATCCACTGGCAGCTTTGCAGAAACATCACCTTACAGAACATTTTTAAATGTCCAAGATGTTAGAGACCAGTTGCTAAGATAAGCCTGGATTTGTAATCTATGTGAGAAAATCCTTGAGAATTATAGGGAGCAATCATCTGGGGAGTCTCCTGAGTCTATACTCAGAAAAGTCAAAAAGTCAAATTAAAAATTCATCCCTATCTCCTTGTCTCTTATTAATATGATTATCCAGATTACTTCTTATTTCTCCCACAGACCTCTGAGAAATCATACATTGTCCTAATAACTTAGAAACTACTCCCCAATTGGACTCCACGCCCATCTAATGGCCCAGCATTGGGATGTGAAGACTAAGAAATGGAAGAATGCAGAGCACTCAGAGTGCTCTGCTGACCTGAGGCTCAGGGTTCCAGGGCTGCAGGGAGGTCCCACCACCACCTAGCACTCCTCCCGGGCCTGTCCTTGTTGCTGTGTTGAATTGTTCTCCTCCATTTCCTTCTTCCTCCTCCTTTTCTACCACCAAGTCCTCTTTTCTATTCTTTTTCTAATTTTTCCATTAGCTCATGGTCAAATCATTCCAGTTCGAAGATCAGTTAAGATATCTTGCCCCCACAAGAAAAGGAATAAAATATCTGATATTAGGTTATATACCTAAGAAAGTTGAAAGAACAACACAATTTTGAAAAACACCATAGATCTTTACTTTCTAAGGATTACCCCTTAAACAGGTGATTCCTGATTCTCTGAGGTATTACAATAACACACAAGTAATTTTCAGATATCGTTGAGGCAATTCACTAGTGGCCAGATATATTTAACTATAAGATATCTCATGCTCATTGGTGCTCACCAGCCAGCTACTTTCAGGAAACGGTCCTTTGGTGACCATAAGCAAAAGTTGGGGTGGCAAATTGTGTGGTTCTGGCTTGTGTGAATGCTGGTTCACATTAAAACTGTGGCAAATTGCTTTAATTCTGCTTTAATTCTTGTGGATGGTCCTGGTTATACAATTACCTGAGCCCTGGTTACTTCATCAATCAAGTAGGCCTAAATTTACTCCTTCTCCATCCTATAGCTTTTGACATTTGCAGAAAAAAAAAAATTGCAGCATGGTTGCTAAGCATCACAAAAAAATGGAAGCCACATTTTCAAGTAAACTCTACACCAAATTCAGCAAGAGGACTCCTGAGTGTCCCAGGTTCCTACCACCTAGCATCTCACAAGAAGAATTGGAGGCTATGGCATCTTCCCAGAGGGAACAGGATCCAGTCAGGAGGCAAGAAAATTCTTTCAGTCTTTTCAAAACCTTTTCCACAGACAATGCACATGGGACAACTTGCTATGAAGTTGAAATGATGTGCAAGTCTGAATACAATTAAATCTCAAAATAAATCCCTTAGAATCATGTTTGTTTGTTCTTAGCTGATGTGATGGTAAACATGAAAGCCCAAAGGATCCTGGGAAAACCTTTGTATTTTTCTTTAAGCTGCAAATAGACTATTTATCCTAGAAGAATGCACTTCCAAAGCAAAATAAAACATTTAAAGAACCACATATGATAATTTCAGAAAGGATGAGATATTGAGGCTAGAAAGACTTTCATATGTTGCTCATTGATTTGTCTCTTCCATCGTCTCCCACACTGGGAAGAGGACTGCAGTAGGGCTACATCATCCTTCAGTGTTGTTGAATGGATGGCATCGTCCCAGAGGTTCAGAAAACCTCAGCTGCAGACTGATGCTCAGGGGTTCCAAAGAGCTGCTATTTGAGAAGATGGAGAATATGATGTTTCTAAAAATGTGAACACAACCTCGGAGACTTTTAGAGCTAGAATATTGCAAGCATTTAAATTCACATTTGTGCCGGGCACGGTGGTGCACGCCTGTAATCCCAGCACTTGGGAGGCTGAGGCAGGAGGATCGCAAGTTCAAAGCCAGCCTCAGCAACTCAGTGAGGGCCTCAGCAACTCAGTGAGACGCTGTCTCTAAAGAAAATACAAAATAGGGCTGGGGATGTGACTCAGTGGTGGAGAGCCCCTGGGTTCAATCCTCAGTACCAATAAATAAATAAATAAATAAATTCACATTTATCCAAAGAGATTTATTTATGTCGATATTGTGAATATTCAACAGGACAGATTGAAGATCTTAAAATTTATCTAGAGTTCAAGCATTCGTCTGACTTATCTGGTAAATGTAGTGACTGCTTGATGAGATTTGGAAATGAAAGGGAATTAGTCACCTTCTAGTCCATGAAACAACTTGATTATTCTCTTTATTTGACTTACATAATTGTTTTTATAAAATAATGAATTCAACTTTTTTTGAGATGTTAAAAAAAAAGGAATGGACAAAGAATATTTATAATGAGCTCTGTTGGAAAAAGAAGAGGTAGGAAAGATGTTCTTCCATGTTGGCCTCCCTGTTTCTGGGAGTTTCTCAGCATTTCACTGAGAATGTTTCTCAGCATTTCACTGTGTTCTTAGGATCACTCTACCATTCCTGTCAAAGCCTGATTTTAGGAAAGGACCTGGAAAATTCATTCCTCTGAGTCTCAGTAACTGAAACAGTTCACTGTAATACATTAACTTATTGTTCAACTGACAAAAGAGGTTTACGATACTGTAATAGTTATTCTGTTTACTTTTTATAGGGTTCAATGTCTTAACTCAAGGTGATACATTTCCAATTGTAGGATTAAAAATATCAGTCTGAGCAAGAGAGGAGGTAATTTTGTAGAAGAAAAATACTTTTAGTTCACCTACTTCACCTATTTTTAAAGCGTGGTCATTCATCCCAGGAGTATTCTGGACCTACCATGTATTAAGAGTAGTTAGTCCAAACAAAGCAAGAGTATACCTCTCATAAAACTAAGCAATCTCTAATGAACCCAGGAATTTCACTACAAATCTCTCCGATGCTTTCTCAGGAACCAGACTAAATTAGTGATCAAATACCACTCTGTTTTCAAAGAAGCAAAATTAAATTGCTTTTGTCTTTATTGAAGTAAAAAATAGTCACTCTGCATTTATGGGAATGAATAGATTCTTTTTAATAGTAAATGTAAGTTCTATATACTTTGCAACAATCCTTGAGCTATGTTCTCATTAATATTTCCATGAAAGCATTACCTTTTGGAAATCAAAAAGGTCTTTTGTGTTTTTTAGAGCTGTGGTTAGGGATATATTCTCCATACTTGTCCTTTCCCATTCCTCTCTAAATTGTTTGTATCTAAGCAATAAAATACCATGCTGTTATATGTTTGATTCATTTTAAGATATGTATCCAGAAATGTCTGTGTTAGACACAGAATGGCCCTTTGAATACTGTGAACTGGCCTGCAGCTGCTGTCTCTGGTCCATGCCCTACGTATGAATTACATTGAGACGTGTAAGACGCCTGCCATATACAAATTTGCTCACTTCATTTTGTTTTAGATTCACAATTCCCAACAGGAACATAGCCATTACAGTGCCCAATCTCAGAGACTTGTTTTGTCTTTACTTTGTAAATTCCTAACCTTTTCCTGACTTAGCAGAAAGTATGCAAGGCTCAGGTTAGGTCAACAATGGAGTCGAGGTCAACTGTGGGAGAGTGACTTGGGAAAGAACCCAGCTAGTCCAAACATTAAAACATCACTAGCAACTGAGACCGACTTCAGCATTAGCTGTCAAACTCAGGTACATGTGCACTTGATGTATTGTGTTAATAGACTCTGACCCTTAGTATCTGCTTTGTCCTTTTGTTTTGGAGTGGGGATTTCATTGTTCTTAAAACTGTACCTTCTGCTGGGGATAATTCTGATCTTGGCTTCTGGAACAGCTCCTAAATTATATCTCCTGAATTACAGAAAACAACCATTAAAAAATGGTTTCCTGTTCCCCTAGGAAGCCCAGGTAGATTTGAATAGCTACTTATAGAAGTGATTAAGTGGAACTTTTGCTTTAGGCACAGAGCAGCAGCGTACTTAGATTTTTCATTTACATTTGGAGTGTTGCTTATTTTGATTCTATCACTCCTGTTATGGCTTGGATGTGAGGTGTGCCCCCAAAACTCAAGTGTGAGACAATGCAAGAAGGTTCAGAGGAGAAAAGATTGGGTTGTGGGAGTCTTGATCTAATCAGTGGATTGATCCCTGATGGGATTAACTGAGTGGTAACTGGAGGCAGGTGGGGTGTGGCTGCAGGGAGTGGTTCATTGGGGGTGTGACTGTGGGGTATATATTTTGCATCTGGAGAGTGGAGTCTCTCTGTCTGCTTTCTGATGATGCAAGCTGCTTCCCTCTGCTACATTCTTCCACCATAATGTTCAGCCTCACCTCTGCCCTGAGGAATGGAGCTGGCCTTCTTTGGACTAAGACCTCTGAAACTGTGAGCCCTCAAATAAACTTTTCCTCCTTTAAAATTGTTCTGATCAGATCTTTTAGTCACAACAGCAAAAGAGCTGGCTAAAACAAATCCCTACATATGAGCAAAAGGCAACTCCAAGTTTTTGTCACTAGGGTTAACTATGGAAGAGAGAAATGGGAGCAAACTTCTTGGCCACAGTATCTCTTGGCCATATATCCATCTTGTGATACTGAATTTTCCCTCATTCTAACAAAATATTTGAGATAATAAACTTATAAAGAGAAAAGGGTCACTTTGGCTCATAGTTTTGGTGGTTCTAGTCCATGACTGGTTGGCCCCATTGCTTTGGCCTCATTTGGCACGTCATGGTAGGAATGCGTGGTGGAGCAAAACTGCTTAACTTATGGCCAGGAAGCAAAAGTGGAAAGGAGAGAGCTGGGGTACTCCAATCCCCTTTGAGAGTGCACCCCCAGTAACATAAGCACCTCTAAAAATTCCACACCTCCCAAAGGTTCTGTAATTTCTCAATAGAACCACCTGTGGTTCTTGGCTTTACACGTGGGCCTTTGGAGGACACTGGACAATCAATGTCAGCACATCTGCCAGAGCTCCTGTGCTGCTCCAAGTCTACTTCTGTGCTTGAATGAAGGATACCTTCACACATGGGATCACTTCTTGTATTTACACACTAATCTCACTTCCACACAACTACACACCTTCCTGCTTAGCATTTGTCAGGTTAAGTTAATCTTAGAGGATTCCAGCACTTTCATATACATATATCAAATAATGTTGAGAACTGTTGGGCTAAACAACATGGTACATAGCTTTCTTTATTGAAGAGTCTTTAAATAAGCAAGTTAATGTCCACTGCAAATCTTCAAAGTAGGGGAGCATTTTTCAAAGATATTTGACCTCTAGACTTTTCCTTATTTAGAGTATGTCTAAAAAGCTCATTTCCTGCAAGGAATCAAGCCACAGTCAAATTGCAATTGCAAGCTTGCCTTGGTCATTCACACTCACTCCAGCATAAGTCAGAACCATGACTTTGCTGATGTGGTTGAATTCCATGAGCAATGTCACCTTGGACCAGATCCATAGCCAGTTGCAGTATCCTGTTACTAAAAGACTAACATCGGTCCATGAGAAAAGGTGTATATGTGTGCTTTATAAAATTTAAAGCTCATGAAGTAACCTAGATATAATTCTTTTTATTTGGTTGTTAAGAGTTTTATCAAGTCACAGAAGAATTAAAGACTCATGGGGAGCCGGGCATGGTGGCACACACCTGTAATCCAAGTGACTTGGGAGGCTGAGTCAGGAGGATCACGAGTTCAAAGCCAGCCTCAGCAACTTAGCGAGGCCCTAAGCAACTCAGTGAGACCCTGTCTCTAAATAAAATACAAAATAGGGCTGGGGATGTGGCTCAGTGGCCAAGTGTCCCTGAGTTCAATCCCTGGTTCAAAAAAAAAAAAAAAAAAAAAAGATTAAAAAAAAAAAAGACTCATGGGGGAAAAAGAAGTCTATTGGCAGAGCATAACAGTTGACCACAGTGATGCAATTCTTGAAATATTAAGGATGCAACTCTTACTCTCCGGCTTCCCTGAAGATTCTCTTAGGAATCTACCATTGAGTCATTTCCCTAAATTTTTGTATCAATTTCTTAAGGGTTAAAAGTCTAACTATAGTATTACTGCTGTAAGTTAAAAATTATTTTGCCCATTTGAACAAAAATTATATTTGTCTTAGTCCATGTGGGTTATTATAACAGAATACTTCAGATTGGGTAATTAATAAACAACAGAAATTTGTTGCTCACAGTTCTGGAGGTTGAAAAGTCCAAGATTAGGGTAACAGTGGATCCCGTGTCTGGTGAAAATTTGCTCTCTGCTTCGTAGATGGTACTTTGTAGCTGTGCCCTCACATGGTGGAAGGGGCCAGGATACTCCTCAGGTTTCTATTTTAAGGGCACAATCCCCTCAGAGCATGACCCTCATGACATAATCAGATCCTAAGTGCCCCACTTTTTAGAAAGAAAGATTCCTTGCAGAATCCAGGAGACTGAGGCCTCCTGATATTCAATTTTAACATACAAATTTTGGAAGGACACATACATTTAGATCACAGTAATATTCTTAAATTATCAAAGGATGCTAGAAATTTGAAGTTGATGTTTTCTGGTACAAAGAGATTCAAACTAAAATAGAATAATTAATGTCCCCTGATTTGATTCTGATATGGCAAGAACTGTAGGGCAGGACTTAGAGACTGTTTCCTATTCTGTATCTAAAGAGCCAAAGAGAAAGAAGGTAATAGAAAGATGAAATGACTCACTAGTCTATGACCAGGCTGGACAAATTCTAGCTATAGGATCAACCAAGATTATCTTGGTTGATTATATTGACGAAGTCATTCGAAGCTCCTTTTAGAGGGTCTGGCATTACCTATACCTAAAAATTACATTGGAGGATGTTTAGAGATCACTTAATGCTAATCCCCATATTACAAACCAGGAGACTGAGGCCTTGACAAGTTTTATAATGTGTTCTAAAGATGTCTAAGCAGACATAGTCTAATTTTCCTTCAAAATGAACATGCTTCTGATAGAACAGAAACACAGCTCTGCAGATTTTCCATGGGCTCATAGGCAGACCTACATGTGGAGCTACATACCATCTTGCTTTAAAAAAATCATAAAAGGGCTAGAAGAAGAAAAAATATGGACTGACAAGAGCATTCTCTTTGTTCGTTTCATATTGCTATAACAAAATACCTGAGATGGGGCACTATATAAAAAAGAGGTTTATCTTGACTCATGGTTTTGGAGACTGAAAAGCCCAAGTGCAGGTGTCCCCACTTCAGAAGGACCTCATGGTCTGTTATAACATGGTAGACGGCATCAAATGGTAATAGTGCATCCAGTTCTGGTGAACAGCATGTGCAGAAGACAGTAACACATGGAGCAGCCTTGCATTATAACAATTGCTCTCACGGCAACTAACCCAGTTTCTCAAGACCTAACCATTCCCGTGAGACAGGCACTAATCCTTTTACAGGGTAGTGCCCTTATAATCTAATTACCTCCCACTGGGTTCTATCTCTTAAAGGTCCCCTCACCTCTCACACTGCCACCCTGGGGAAGAAGCTTATAGAACATGAACATTTGGGAAACAGACCATATTCAAGCCATAATGGGTAGTTTGGGCCGGAGATATAAACCAGAGAGGAGAAAGCTGTCAAAAGAAATACTTGTAATCTATACATGGATAAGATGGTTTCCTGTGGAAAGTAGCTCTTCCCAAATAGTTGCCTCTCAAGTACCTGGGTTGCACAGTGATACTGGTGTAGAGAAATCTATGTCAGTAATAATTTACTTTTTTTGAGACTTCTGCTTAGGGTCAGGTTGGAGAATATGCTGAGACTGCCACTCCTTTGGTAACATTAAAAACCACATACAAAATAGAAGTATACTTTACTATAAGGCCAGGGAAGGGGATGGACTCATTAAAGCCTTAATAAGCCTAATTCCAAGAGAAATAGGTTTTCTGTAGGTGGACAGGAAGCCATGACAACTTCCATACCCGAGGTGTGCTGCTGGTCTGGGTACAGAGCTTTTTGGGAATTATAAGTAGCTGCTCCACAAGTTTGGAAAATGCAGTTCCACTCTTTTCTCAGTGTATAGTGCACTTCCTTTGCGGGTCATTTTGAGGCAGCACAGCCTTGCAAATAAACAGTCTTTCTGGTTAGGCTAACAGAAGGATTCAGAGGATAATGGTGGGGAAGCATTTCAGATGTGTTCATGAATTGTGCCCATGTACTGGGATTAGACAACTTCCATGCCCATAGAAGATCAGGGGAAGGGGCCATAGTGTTTTCCTAATTCACCTTTTAATTTAATTAATTAATTAATTTATTTATTTATGTTTTGCATTGCTGGGGATTGAACCTAGAGCCTTGTGCTTGCAAGGCAAGCACTCTACCAACTAAGCTATATGCCCAACCCTCTAATTCACCTTGATTGCACAATCAGAGCATCATTCCAAAAAGACTGCAACAGAGCATAAAATTCACAGAGTAAGAATGGTGGTGGCCTAGCACTGGCAGAAATAGTAGGATGGGGAGATATTGTTTAGTGAGTGTGGTGGTATAGTTTGTGAAGATGAAAAGGTTCTAGAGATGGATGATGGTGCTGGTTTGATGGGAGCTTCATGTTGTTCTTTGCACCTGGAAATCCTGTACACTTTTCCAATGCGTCTCTCAACTTTCTCTCAACTACTGTAAAAGTAGGGAGCAGGTCTGTCCTGGAGATGGTAAGATTAGGAAATAAAAAGATAGAAAAACAATAAAACCAAGTATAATATTCTGTGACAGGCATTGTGTTATAATTTTATCTTATTGGTTTGACTTTGAGAATTCTAATACTAGAAGTCCTTACCAATGAGCCTGGTGAATTTACTTCAGGTTAGCGGCTAGGTGTTGGTGAGATGGAGGTCAGCTAGTTGTGGAACATATATTAATGTCCTTGTAGTTCACTTTCATAACTTTATGAACCATAAGGGCCCTTAAAGAAATATAACACATGAAGAATAAAGAATTAACACATGTTGAGAAACACTGATTAAAAAACTGAAACCTTCTTCCATAAGGAATTGTCACACAATCACAGATCACCACTGCAGAGTGTAAGTGTTGTCTAACTGACAAAAATCCATTTTTAATTGATAGTCATAATGAAAAAATGAGATCGTAAAACTTTAAATGTTCTTATGATTGATGGAGCCCCTCCCCTGCCAAGGATATGTCCAGGCCCCTCTGCTTGAGAAATACTTCTCTTAGAATTGTGGCGTCTCTGACAACCACAGTTGATGGGGACACAACAGAGAAAAAAAAAAGAAAGGTTTTGGTGACGGTAGTGATTCTCGACCAATCCAATTTTTAAAAAAAATGAATTTATTTCCTAAAGTGGGAAATAAGGATAGGAAATAAACATGTCCATACAATGAAATAATATTTAAGTCATTATTTTATTCTCAGTAAATGGTAGGTAGCTAGAGTTGGCACATTCAGCTATTTTAGGATAGGGTGCTAGAGAAAATATTCTTCAGTCACAAGACTTGGGGTGCCTCCATTTCAGCACCCCCATTTTCCTCAAGCAGTCTGTGAGTATTGATATGGACTGATTCTTTTTGCCCCCCGAGCTGTACAACTGCCAGCCATTTAGTGCCTGGGCATTTTTTTTTTTTTTTTTTTTTTCCCTCCTTTCCCCTCTTGTGGTTCCTACAATAGAAATAATCATTTTTTGAAAATGGAAAGGAACCCACTCCCTTTTCATAATCTCAGCTACAGATCTGCTTTTGATTCTGCATGCTTCATTTTGTTCCCTGAAGGATAATTTGGAGATTTGAGTAATTAACCCAGGACTCATAGGAGGCAGTCTTTCGGAGGCGGGTAATTTTGCTGTGGCGGAGTCGGCTGCTGTCAAGCATTAACTTCTTAATAATGAAGCCTTTCAGCCCCTCTGCTATTGGCACAATGATGCACTTGAGGCTAGTGGCTTGGCGGAGTGTAAGCGGACCACTTCTATTCTTTCCTTGGACAAAATAGTCCTCTTGATCTCTGGGTTGGAGCTATTTTTATTTTACTTCAGTTCTTTTTTGCTTTTTAACTTGGTGGGCAAGTCTTTCACTTATATTTTGATCCACTGCTTAATCTGTTGCCTTTTTTTCAAAAAGACCTGCAAAAAGGCACCCTTCCCAATATCCAGTGACTAGTTCCCCTTTCAGTAGATTTAGAATCCTCCCTTTTAGAAAAGCTGTGACTCAGCTCCTGAACGAAAGGGGTGCTGCTTCTCTGAGCCCAGTACACTTCCTGCTATTAACATGGTAATGTCCCTGGCATAACACTGGGGACAATCACACCTGCAATTAAAAACCAAATTAGAATGTATCTTTTCTTGGCAAGCCGGAGCCGAGCCGAGCCGCAGAAATTCAAGGGCAGCTGCTGCCCCTCCCCTTCCATCCCCACCCGCCTTTCATGCCCTCTCAAGTTCTCCGTGGAGAAAGGAGCTGGTTTTTGTTTTTTTATTTGATAAATCAGTGTATTTGAACTGATTCGGCAAATACTTAACTGTGTAACAGACCCATGGATGCTGTGCCTAGGACCTAGGAGCTTTGAAAAGGATTACGAAAGTGCAAGCCCTAAAGCATCCACATGAGAGTAAATAAAGCAACTACACACATACACATGTAACAAGCCTGTAAACACAAGATTGATAAACAGTTGAGAGTCAACTCAATTGTAGACATTTTAAAAATTCCATTACATTGGAACACAGTTCTCAGGTTAATCTCGTGTTTCAAAGATCCCCAACTACTCTGCTTGTAAACAAAATTGGCTTCCATAGCCAAATGATTTCAAAAGCATATTCATTCAAAGCTTAAAAATATTCAGCTTCAAAAATTAGAGTTGATGTGAGGTGTTTTCATCAAAATGCTTTATCTGAGAAGAGCCTCTGAAGACCTTAATACTGCCCAGCAGAAGCAGCTGAGGGTGGTACAGGGATGGGGAGGCCTCCTGCATTCCAAAGCTCACAGTCCTGAGCAGGCAGATATGGCTACCCATGTGCTGGGACACCAGGCAAGAGGCCCAGAGGAAGCCTTCTAGGGACCTGCTACTACCCGTTAATGTGCAACTGTTATAAATCACCTGCTACATCCCAGACATGGTTTAATAAATACAATAGAAGTGGGAGTCTTGCTGTGCAACTAGAGTTTAGCCTTATATTAATTCAACTGATGTATCTTGGGCTTGTCCTCAACCCAAAGCCCACAGGTCCTTTTCACAGTGACACCAAGCAGATCACCTTCGATGATATTTGTAAAGGTGACTTTCTAAATGTCTTGACATTCATATTTGCTAAATATAGTTTTATAAATTATCTTCCCCCTCTGAGAAAAAAAAAAAACAAACAAAACAAAAGCAGAACCTTGATTTTCTTATCTTAGTAACTATTCCTCCCAGTTGTGTATCATCTTAAATTTGATAAGCTTGCCTTCTGTGTTGAAGACAGACATGGACAATCCTAGACTTGGGTACTGTACCTTAGGGAGTAGTGCAAGTTGACGCCATTTCCTCCGGACACTCTTCCCCATCACCTGTGAAATCTGACAGTGGTACCATTCTCTATTTTGTCAATGGAGATACCACAAAATTATTTCCTTAATGCTTTACTGAAATCATGACATTCTTGTTTTCAAAACACAACCAGATAGGGCTAGTGTTTCTTTAGTTTCCATTTGCAATTTAATATAATATGTCACAAATAATTTTAACATGATATGACCCAGCACTCACATACATTTGCTAACATATTATGACATTTTTTTGTTTTTGTACAAGAACAAGACCTCTGGGTCTAGGATGCTGAAGTTAAATTTATGTGACACCAAGGAATCAGGAAACATAATGGCGCAGTTGTGGTATAGCTGTAGAGATGGAACTTGACCAGGTTATTTAGCTATCCCTCTGCCTCCAATTAAATCATGTCACAGATCTGTCTTCCTAGTCCTTAGGCTGTCCCTTGTCTGTCTTCTTCAAAAGCCTACATGAATGACATTTTCTGAGTTGTCATACACATTCAAATTTTTGAAGGTTTAGGAACAGTGTCCTATTCAATATTTCTTGCCTGACTTTGCCATTTGACCCAGACCTAAATTAATTGGATCTCTAATAAGTACTTAATGGTCTTGGGGACATGTAAAGATGTGTGTGTCTTATTCTGGATTAAAGGGCACAGGAACCCAGGGTAGGCGCCACATTCCCTGGCTGTGTTAATTAGCCATGCCTGTTGCTAATAAGTCTCCGGAGATGTTTTACCAGGATCATCGAAGTGATTTGTAATGCCCAGAGAGGGGAAAAGAAACAACATGTGGGCTTTATGAATCCCACAGAAAGGAACTCTGCCTTCTTCGCAGAATCATTCTCCTAATAATTTAATGGGGTTTGCCCCCCACCCCCGCAAAACCCAAACAATGGAACATAGAAATCAAACCTCTGTCATTCAAAGTGAATTATGGAAAT
>JAJEJO010005309.1:568801-663356 GCA_020662805.1 Glaucomys volans | reverse complement strand
CTAGAAAGTAAATAATGTGCCATTAACTGGGGGAAATGCAGCCTCTAATTCATGGCACCAGGATATGGCTTTTTTTCCTTTCTTTTCTTTCTTTCTCTCTCTCTGTATTTTTTTTTTTTTTTAAACAAGACAAGCATTTGGAAACAGAATACTTTAAAAGGAAAAGATCAGAACTTGTTTTTCAATGAGTTGAGAACAACAGGCACCATTGTAACCCAAAGCAAGGGTCTTACAAACAGTTCGGGGGTGGGGGGAATCCCATAACCTACTATTATATATAAGATTTAGATTAAATACTCTTAGGTTTCAGATGAATTTCTATTTCTATCTTAATGTGTATATCTATTTTCAAATTTAATAATGATTTTTTTTTTTAAAAAGACCTTAATGTTCTAATAAAATTACAAAACACTGGTAGTAATCATTTCGACTAGACAAGGGGGCATATTTCCACAGCAGCCATTGATCTGTGGCCTAATTGGCACCATAGAGCAAATTCTTCCCAGCATTCTCTGGGTTGGAAAGAATAGGACAAGATTTAGTTTCATCAAAAGACTATGGATTTAGCTCATCACAAAAGGACAGCAAGAATCCCATCCAAGAATGACACCTATATCAAAGGACAGGCATTTCTGACTTTTAATCATTAATCTTGTAAGCCCCTCAGGAGTACAAATACAAACGATTGATTCCCCCTGCCTTGGGCTGGTTATGCTGGGCTTCCATGGAGACCAGGGTTCAGAAAAACTGCACAAAGTGTCAAGTTTTTTTCTCACAGAGGATCAGAGATAATGTGAACAATAGTAATATCTAATATTCAGGGAACATTTATTTTGGTCTAAGCATGGTTCTGTGCTTACTATTTATATAAACTTATTTTTTCCTAATAAACAATATCAGGAAAGTACATTAACATCCATGTTTTACAGAGGAGGAAACTGAGTCACAAAGACATTAAGCTACTTCCCAAGAGCAAGCAAGGGACTTGGGTTCCTGTGGTCTAACTCTAGAGCAGCATTAGACCACAGGAGAGTAATATAAGATACATATGTAATTTTTAATTATCTAGTAGACATAATAAAAAGTAAGCTGAAATCAATGAAATTAATTTTAATAATGTATTTTAGCTTAATATATCTCATGCAGCAACATAAAATTATTGAGATATTTTATATTTTAAAAAATTTAGCTAAGTCTTGGAAACTAAGTCTATATTTTAGACTTGCAACACACTTCCATTTGGATTAGCCCTATTTCAAGTGCTCAATGCCACGTGTAGCTAGTGTCGACACATCTTGAGTCCATATTTTAAACATCTTGATTTTCCTACAAGGGAAGATGCCCCTTGCCCTACAGTATAACTTCTCCCTTTTGGTGGAGTTGGCTTCTAAAGTCCAAATTTGTGGTGGAGAAGAGGACTGGCGTGCCATTTCTGGGACACTGGAAGACCCAGACCCTTCTACGCATTTGGAGTCTTGAGCCCCTGGGGCTGACAGCAGCAGGGGCAGATTGCATCTCCATTCCCCTCAGGCCACAGGCTCCACACCCATGTGCCCTGTGTGTCCTCCTTCTCTAGTTCTCTGTGGCCTCCCTGAGAGAATCTGAGTCTATGGGACAAGAGACTTGGAGACGTTGATTCAACTGGCATTTCTTGGGATGTGGCTGCTCAGAGCAATCGAGCTGCCTGCCTCCACCCCTCTGGCCCTGGTGTCATTGTCAGGGAGGGAAGTGAGGGCACAGTCTTCAGAGGGCACAACGTGGGATGGCTCTGTGCCAATGGGAGACTGATGCAAGCAAAGGATGATGTGACGTGTCCTTGGCACTGTCTGATAAAGGACAGAGTAACTGTCCTCAGCCCTGCACAACATTGGCACTTGGAGTTGTGTGTCCATCCTGTCTGAAGACAGTCCTGTCTGGGGGCTGCGGGCTCAGCCTCTCCTACATTTTGTTTCCTTTTTGTTCAAGACAAACTCACTCATGGGTCCACCTTCCAGATGGATTGTAGGTTGCCGGTCCCATTACCTGAGGTCTTCTCTCTGGAAGGAGAAGGCTGAAGGGCATTCAGTGCTGTAATGGACTAGGTAGACTTTAGAGGACAGGAAGCTGGCAATGCCCAGGGCACCAGGGTGATCTCCTTAGTGTCCTGGGAAGCCCAGGGTTGACCAATGGAGCTGAGGAGTCACAGGGGTGTCAAGAAGGTCCTCAGTTACAGGACTGTCAGCCACTGCACAGCTGCCAGGCACACACTCCCTCTGCTCTGAAGTTGTTTCAGAAACTGCAGTCCAGCCCTGCCCACCAAGCACCACTGGCACCACTGCCATCTCAGTCCTACTGAGGGGTATAGATGGAGGGTGGAAAAGGAAAGAGGCTGAGGGAGAAGATGGGCACATAAACACTTCTGTGCTTGTACCCTGCAGAAAGTATTTTCCCAAAGCAATCATCAGTCAGTATATTTCAAACTTCTTTGACTATAATTCACAGAAAGAAAAAACATTTAAACAGCTGATCTATACAAAATATTATGACTACCTTGGAAAAGAAGAAAAAAAGCTGCTTGTCAATTTGTTTTTCAGTATTGGGGATGGAACCCAGGGTCTTGCACATGTTAAGCAAGAATTCTACCACTGGGCTACATCCCCAACTATTTGATCATTTATTTTTTTGCCAGGGGAGGGCACTACCAGGAATTGAACTCAGGGGCAATCAATGACTGAGCCACATTCTCAGCCCTATTTTGTATTTTTTTTTTTTTTTTTGAGACAGGGTCTCACTGAGTTGCTAAGAACCTCGCTGTTGTTGAGGCTGTCTTTGAACTTGTGATCCTCCTGCCTCTCAGCCTCCCAAGCCACTGGGATTATAGGAGTGCACCACTGCACCAGATGTTTGACAGTTTCTAATGCTGAACTCCCATATACCCAAAGACCCAGCAATTCTATGCCCAGGAGATATCCAATAGGGATATTATGTGGGTTTTTTTTGTTTTTTTTTTTTTTTTTTTGCTGAAAGACACATAGTAGAATGTTTGTAGAGGCATTATTAGTAATACTTAAAAAGTGGAAATAACCCAAATGTTGACCACAGAAGACTGATTTAAAAACTATGCGGCCACATAATATACAATATGTGAATTGTATATATACATGGTACAAGAATGAACAAACTACAACAATACTGATGGTTCTCTCCAAAATAATGTTGAATAAAGGAAGCCAGTCATGAAAGAATATATACTACCTCATTTCATTTACATGAAGTTTAAAAATAAACAAAATTAATTTATGTTGTTATATATTTTATATGCAACCCACAATGTACAGCATCTGTATAACTGAATTGTAAGAGTACTGAAGAAATTCTTATTTTTACTATATGTAGGACACTCCGATTTTCACCTATTCTATTAAAGTCAAGTGGTGATCGACTAAATAGATGGTGTAATTGTTAATGGATCATGACTTCTAATTTGGAAAACACTGATATTAATGCTGGTTAGGCTTTCAGAATAGCTCACAGGTTTCCTAATTCCTCTAAGCCTCAGTTTCCTTCTCCTTAAAAAGAGGAGAATGACAGAACCCATCTCAAAGGGTGGTCATAGGGCTCGGGAAGGTTGTGCACGCAAAGCTCTTAGCATGACTGCATGTGAGCGTGTGTGCCGGCAAGCATGCACACACGTTTCTATTAATAGTTGTATTTCCACATACATCCAGGTCATTCCTTGAGCAAATAAACCTTTTAAATCCCTGCTCTCAATACATACTAGTAATGTAAGCTAATCTCCCACAGGAGACTTACAGGGGATTCATTCCTCTAGGGAAGCCACATTCCTGGTCACCAGGACCTCTGGGATTTCCGCCCAGGAGTGGGCTTCTTTAAGTTCTTTCTGTGTTCCCACACCATGTTCCACTGGGCTATTCTCTCATCTGCTCAGGCCTTTTTGGCAGGACCTGAGATCATCAGGGCCTGTACAGTGTAACTGTACTTGCACAATCCATGTTTTTAAAAAGTCATCTTAGCTTGGGAAATGTTGGCCACTGCTAAGGGCAAGCCCTCCTACTTGGCCATGGGGTCTGACCAGCCCCCATCGCTTCCTCCAACAACAGGGGCTTTATGCTCTCATGCAAAAAGACCAGCTGTCAGCTTAAATTTCCCTAATCCAGCCAGATCCCAACTCGGCCAATCAACAGTCGCTATCTGGGGGAAGCCCATCTGTGAAATGCAGCAGTGCCCTTACTGGAATGACATGTCATAAAAATTAGTTTGGGCACTAATCTAAGGAAGCTTTGTGCTGAGTCGGGGGACTGTGAGGTCCTGGTTGGTGTCCTTCTCTTTGCCAAAGAGCTGGACCAGATGAGCAGTACGGAGCTTGAGAACACAGCAATGCCCCCACTTCCTGCTGTCCCCTACCAGCCCCAGGGGATGCTGTCCTTGGGATGAGGGGCACCCTTGCCCACTCCCTCTCAATCCTCTCCTCTAGGCAGCTGGTTTCTCAGTCACCCAGGAGGGCTAAAAGGTTGGATAGGTGAAAACATTATTGTTTGTATATGTGTGTGTGTGTGTGTGTGTGTGTGTGTGTGTGTGCGCGCACGCGCACGCGCGCACGCGCGCGAGGGGGGGTCAGGGGTTGTGGTAGTTTTAAACTGTAACATTATGAACTCATGTTGTATAAAAAGGAAAACAAACTTTTTTCCTAAAAAAAGATTCATCCAGTGTCAGTTGCCCCTCTCAGTTCTGGAAGAACAGATGCTCCCAAAACATGTTCTTTGAACTGCTGAGAAAAATAAAGAATTCAAACTTTCATTTTGCTGTATTGCAATGGCCAAGGTGACCTTTTCCCTGGGATGTCCCATCCTGACCTGTTTGAATTCTCTCCTCTCTGTTTTCACCACAGCTCCTCCTACTTTCTCCTGTCCCCAATTCTGTCCTTCTTTCAACCTCCATCCCGGGACCATGGAGAGAGTCAGGAGGTGGGGACCTACACCTCTGCACAAGCAGAGCCTGGTCTGGCTGCAGGTGGGTGCGCACTGCCCTCCCAGCCTGGCTGAGCACAGTGGCAAATTGGAGGAGACCTAAAAGTAGGGCTCTGACCTCAAGGTTCCTGAAACCTGGGTTAGGAAATGGTGTGCCCGCACATAAAGACAGCTGACCCTTCCTGGCTGAATTTAAATGCACAGAGAGGGCACCATCCTAGCCAGGGCATCCCCTGCCCAATTCCCCATGCAGAGTCTGCACAGTCTTGTTCCCACTGTGCTCCTTATGGGAGTCACATTTATTCAGGCACAGCACACACACCTAGTATGGATCCTACACTGTCCAGGCCAGGGGTGGAGGGGAGTGGATATATTGCATCAAAGACTGTTTACCACTCAGGCGGCCTGGAAGAGTACACCAGGCCAACGCAGACCAATTAAAGAGTAAACTTCATAGCAATGAGCACAAGGGAGCAGGCGCAGGCCTTTTTACATTCTTAATTGACTGTACAATGTGCTTCATTTGTGCCATTTAAAAAAATCCCCATGGCATGGATCACAACTTTTGAATTGTATTTTCAAAATCACATGGGCTTCTTCACACTAGTCCATTTTCATAGGGTTTCTTGCTTAAAAAAGGTTTCTAGTTTTTTCCTCAAAGGATGGTTCCTTAAAGTTTAGAAGTATGAATTCTACAGTAAAGTTGAAAAAAAAAATCATGTCCTAATTTTAAAAAACTGGGGCTGGGGATATAGCTCGGTTGGTAGGGTGCCTGCCTTGCAAGCACAAGGCCCTGGGTTCAATCCCCAGCACAGCAAAAAAAAAAAAAAAAAAAAAAAAAAAAAACTGGAGATTTTTTTAAAAATCATTTCCTCACACTAATTAGAAACATTTTCTGACTTAATTATTTCTACTTTTTTTTTCTTATTTTAAGCTAGTCTTTGGAATAAAAGGAACTCATCAATCAATGTTTTGGACACATCTTTGCTCCAAGGCAGTATAGTTTAATCCAACTACCATTTTTAGAGCAGTCTGAATGCTGAGCCGCCAGCTTCTCGACTTGAGGGGCCTAGAGGGTATTTTCTAAGGACTTTGCACACGCAAGAGAAAATCAACCAATCTGTCAGTTAAAACCACGTTTATGCCACTTTCTATGATGAAATTTGTCTGTCACACTGTTTAACAACAAATCGTGGAGACTCTCAGGCTATTTTGGATTATTATAGCATTATTATAGAGATTATTATAGCATCTAAAATAAGGTCAAATGAATTAAAATCAGAGAAAGAGGAGAAGTTAGAAAAGCATTTTATTTATTCATTAATTCATTCACTTATTTGCTTATTCATTAAAAACTGCTTATTAGTACTTAACACATTTCCAGGAACCATAAAGTCAAACAGTGTGTGTGAAGTTTCTTCAGCCTCCCGGATCTATTCACACTCCCCTCCTACTCTCTTTCACACTGGAATTGACTCTTCCATTGGCTGGCTGGTCCCTGTGTAGGTCCTATAGCAAACTGCGGGATGGAACACCACTAATAGTTTCTTAAGGAACTGAGATTTAAGTGTTAAGAACAAGATTCAGAAGATTCAAGATTGAACAAGATTCAAGAAAGGAAGGAAGGAAGGAAGGAAGGAAGGAAGGAAGGAAGGAAGGAAGGAAGGAAAGAAGGAAGGAAGGAAGGAAATAAAAGGGCAAGAACTTCCCAGTAGTGGTGAAAAGCTACCTGCTTCACGAAGGCCCACCCCAGTGGGTACCAGTTTCTTGCTTCCCCATGAATGTACCTTAGTATTAAACTTCTCACTGGCTTGATTTATTGGCATGTCTTTTACCACTGGTTTAAGAAACAAAGTGAGCCCAGAGCACCTCCCTAATTTTTTCACTTTTCTTTATTCTATGTGATGTTAAGCTGCCTGGGAAAAGGACCATGTCTGATCTTCAGTTCAAGGAGACCAGGTATACTCTGCTCCATTGAAAGATCATGAAAGAACTGGGATTTTAAGAAGCTCCTGTGAATATTATCTGTGATAATCAGACCATTCCCATTGTGAATTGAGATATTTGATGAGAAACCTGTCACTGGGCTTTGGGCACAGAAAATGTTCAAAAATTATCAAATCAGTAAGTATTGATTTATGCTGGTTATAATGCAGTATACATGCAACCATAAACTCAAAAGGGAAAAGCCAAACAGAGCCAAAATACACAGTGAGGGTAAACCAGGTAATTCAAAGGCAGCAGTCTACCTGGCCCCAGAAGGGTGAAGTCACTGCCAGCCTGTGGTGTAGTGGGGGACAGGAATAGAGGGGCCACTCTGGGAAGGGGAGAGTGAAGGCAAAGCTGCAGCTTCTCTGGCTGCAAGTGAAGTCAGCACTCATGTTAGGAGATCCTGAGCGAGCACAGAGCTGAGAGGGTGGTTGCACTTGGTTACCTATTTAATTTCACACCTGTTGACTTTAAGTGTGAATATCTGCATTGAGGCAGTTACTGGGAGGCAAGGGAATTCCCCCAAAGCTTTCCTATTTATGATGTCCTTATCCCAGGTCTCTACTGTGAAAATACAAATGCTTTAGCTAAGCCAGATTCCTAAAATAGAGCTAGAGAATTCTGGGCTTTCCCACGTTTTTCACTAAGACTCATTAAGAAATATGATCCATGAAGCGGGGCCTGGTGGCGCACGCCTGTAATCCCAGCACTTGGGAGGCTGAGGCAGGAGTTCAAAGCCAGCCTCAGCAACTTAGCAAGGCCCTAAGCAACTCAGTGAGACCCTGTCTCTAAAATAAAATACAAAATAGAGCTGGGGATGCAACTTAGTGGTGGAGTGCCCCTGGGTTCAATCCCCAGTACCAAAAAAAAAAAAAAAAATCCATGAAAATGAAGAATAAAGATCACTGTATGCCTTTTAAATACACTTACTTAAGAGTCATCTGACAGTCTAAGGGAACACAACACTGTCCTATTACTTAGGGCACAGCCTCTATTAGGTGATATTCTAGGAAAAAAATGATACATTACAAAAAAACAAAAAAAGGTAATCTCAGTTGCTATTCCAGAAGTTTTATTTTCACTGAAGATGTGTGTGTGTGTGTGTGTGTGTGTGTGTGTGTGTTCTCTGTATTGTCAAACTCTTTTTCAGACCAGCTTTGTCATTCTGCCGACCCTCTCACTGATGAGTTTAATGCATCTTTGACACATGCTTACTATATATTTGTAAAAGAGTTAGGTTTTTAACTTTTTGAAAATTGTACTTTGACAAACCTTACAAGTCTGACTTGGTATAATAGGTTTAACTTACTGATTAACAAATCCTTTTTAACATATCTCTGGAAATATTAAGGACCTGAAATAATGCAATTGGCATTGATCGTTTTATGTAGTGTATTTGAGACATTGCCATGCACAGGAACATTGAGAGAAAATAACCAAGAGGAACTGGCATTTTGTAAAACATTAAGCAAGTTTTTAATAGTGTTAGGAACAGGCAACAGAACCAAATAAATGTCTAAGTGGCAAGAAATGTTTTCTACTATTCTGCACAGCTGGTCTTCCTTACACTCATGGGACTATGAAATTCTCGAAAACCTTCAAGTCAGGAAGCATTTCAAAAGAAAGAGGAACTTTAAAAAAACATATCTTTGGGGAAAGATTTTTCCCTCTTCCCTGCCCCAAAAGGACTTATAATTCATTTCAGCTGCTTCATATTTTCACGGTATTATTTTTTAAGTAGCAATGGAAAATTGAGCCTTAATGGGAAATACAGGGGCCAATATTTTTTCTTGGTGAGGCCTACCTAACTCACTCTTAGTGTTTAAGGTATACCAGAATTTATTGGACTTCTGAACATCTAAGTTATTTATTTTCCTTTAAAAAAACAAAAACCTGTTCTCAGCTGGTAGATCAATTCCAATTATTTCAAGAGATCTACAACAGAACTGAATTCAGCCAGGTTTACGTAAGATTTTTTCTGATTTCAAGGTATTCTTTCCTTATAGAGCATGGTACATGTCTTAAGAAATTGATATATAATACATATTTGAATTTGTCACTTACACATCAAATAAAGATTATTAAATTCCTACTGTATATAAGACATTGGATATAAAGGTCTAAAATAGTCTCCACCCTAAAGGAGCCTATGATTTAATTGGAGAGGCAATGACCAAATAATATCTCTTTGTAAAAGGACATCAAGATACATTTTTTGATGTGATAAGAACTTAGTTCCTATTTTAGTAGGATTTTTTTTTTTTTTTGAGCTGGAGATCGAACCCAGGACTTCATGCATGCCAGGCAAGTGCTTTACCACTGAACTACACCCCAGCTCTCAGTGGATCTTGATTGTCATTGAGGTGTAGCTGAATAAACTGTAGTATGGATTGTCTTATTTGGGGCGATAGTGCCTGAGTATGTGAATATGTATGTGTGTGTGCACATGTGTGTGTTTTAAGATGCGATTGAGTTTTCCTAGAAACAATTTGAAAGGTAAACAGAAAAAGGACCAAAGGAACTAAACTGAGACTGGTCAATGTCCCATCTGCTCATTAGCAACCACGTCCCTAAAAGTCGCCTGAAGGAGGCAGAACACCAGCTATGTGCCTGGCAAAGAATAGGTATTAAATTGATATTCACTGAATTGAGTTAAAAATATATCAGAAGTGAAACTTGAATTCAGGGAGTTTATAGTTCAACAGAGAAGCTGCACTATAGATTTAGTCAAATAATTATAAGGGAGGAAATGAGTCCCATGACGAGGGTATGAATAGAAAACTTGGAGGGCAGAGCAGACAGGTTCCTTCCAGTTGGTACTAGACTGTACTTGGGGAGCAAAGGGGCTGTGAGTTGGCCATGGCAGGATGGGTGGGTAGGGTATTTATTTGTGGTGACTTTGTCTATAGAGGATGAGCATGATCCGAGGTTCAAAGGTAGAATAATGTGGGACCTGAATGGGAAAGTTCAATTGGCCATTAAGAATAAAAAGTAGAAGCGGAACTTGACGAGGTGCCATGGGTTCAAACAGTGATGATCCCTAATACCACACAAAAAGTTTGCACCCAAAGCTATGGTCAAGTAAATGTTACTGAAGTTTGCTTCCCTTCTTTTGAATGACAGGTTGCTAATCAGGCAAAAAGTTTGCACTCTATGTTGAACCCCTTTAAGCATCCCTTTAAGAAATCTTAGTGTGTGTTTGGTCATACTGGTTTATTTTGGAATAATAATGTTTTCTATGTTCTTTTAGAAGCACCTTGGATTCCCTACTTGAGAATGTTCTATTCAAGAGGGACCTACCACTTATTCTTCCAAGAAATTTGCTGCTGAAGTTTTGACTGTATTTGACATGAAAGTCAGAACCATTGCTGGTCTTGCTATGGATGAGAAACTTCACCTCTAGCATAACTCCTTACAGGAGGTTCTCTGACCAAAGTATGTCCTCAGTAAAGAGGGTCAATTGCCTTTTGCCCTATGACTGTTTCACTGGGACCTTTTCCACCAGCACTATTGGAGATCTTTTGGTGCTCTCCAGTTATTGTGATACTCTGATTTATTCTCCTGCCATCAAAGTTGAATATCCCCAACCTATAGTACAGAAATGTCAGTCATTTATCTGCTAATGTCATGATATTGTTCTTCTTTCTGGTGAGTAGTATTCCATTGTGTATATATACCACAGTTTCTTTAGCCATTCATCTATTGAAGGGAATCTAGGTTGGTTCCACAATCTAGCTATTGTGAATTGAGCTGCTATAAACATTAATGTGGCGGCATTACTATAGTATGCTAATTTTAAGTCCTTTGGGTATAAACCGAGGAGTGGGATAACTGGGTCCAATGGTGGGTCCATTCCAAGTTTTCTAAAGATTCTCCACTCTGCTTTCCAGAGTGGCTGCACCAATTTGCAATTCCACCAGCAATGTAAAAGTGTGCCTTTTTCTGCACATCCATGCCAACATCTATTATTGTTTGTGTTCTTGATAATAGTCATTCTAATTGGAGTAAGATGAAATCTTGGAGTTGTTTTAATTTGCATTTCTCTAATTACTAGAGATGTTGAACACTTTTTCATGTATTTATTAATCACCTGTATATCTTCTTCATCAAAATATAGTCTTTAGAAATAAAACAATAAAAATAAATAAAAAAAGAAATGCCAGTCATTAATATAGTACTGAGTTGTGGCAACAGCTGCATGAATATTAAGTAACTACTGCTTATTGGGCACTCCCTGTGTCCCAGGTTGTTGACAAAGTATAATCACCCAAGAAGACTAAGACAAGAACTACAACCATCATCCCCATTTACCAAGGAAAGAGCAAGGCTCAGAGATTCATGAAGCATCCACAGTGGGAATGAGCAGGGCAGAAGCTGAGCCATGATATTCTGAACTCAGACCCTGGGTTGCTTCTCTACAGGGAATTCTTCTAATTGTTGCCTTTAAGCTTTCCACCCCAGTTCAGTTCACAGAGAAGTGGATTGCACAATTACAACACTGGAATGGGCTTTAGGTCCAGCTTCTTATCTGGTGATCATTTATCATCTGCTTCTCAGGAATGTCTTTCTAGGCCATTGTTTGCACAATTTCAGAACCAGACAGCTATGGAGTTTTGGTTCATCCTATCCCTGGGACCTATGGATTGCAATCAAGGCCAGAATCTGCCTATTGTCTATCAACTCACTTGTATCTTTAATATCTACTATATTTGGGGACCTTCTAAATCTTAAGACATTTTAATCTTATTCTCAGAGCATTAATTTTTTCTGATCTTTAAAAATAATTTATTTGCCCTTGATACCTAGAAATATTTTCAGACTCAATCCTTAAATCATCTGTCATTTCATTGTTTTAAAAACTATTTTCAGAATGTGGATATATACACAATGGACTATTACTCAGCCATAAAGAAGAATGAAATTATGGCATTTGCCTGTAAATGGATGGAACTGGATACTATCATGTTAATTGAAATAAGCTAATTCCCCAAAACCAAAGATGGATTGTTCTGTCTGATATGTGGACACTAACACACAATAAGGGGGTAGGGGAGAATAGAAGCTCATCGGATTAGACAAAGGGGAATGAAGGGAAGGGAGAAGGGATGGGAATAGGAAAGACAGTAGAATGAATCAGACATAACTTCCCTATATTCATATACAAATACACGACTAGTGAAACTCCACATCATGTTCAACCACAAGAATGGGATCCTAATTAGAATAAATTATGCTCCATTTATGTATAATATGTCTCAATACACTCTACTGTCATGTATAACTAAACAAACAAACAAACAAAAAAAAAACTAATTTCTCCATACATCTCCAGGAGTTGGGAGATTGATGTTCAGAAATGATTATACTTATGGTACTGGCAGACCCAGCAATTGTGCATGAAGACAGGTCTGTCTCTACAACTAAATCCCCTTGGTGTGGCCATCAATGGTAAAGCCCCCTTTCCCTGAGGCCCCTTTTACATCAGTACACCTGAGTTTTATTGCTCTTCTCATCTTCCTTTTGCTAAAGGAAAAATGTATTTCTTTAGATTTATTTACTGAACTAATTAAATAGCTCTGTGTCCCTGGGATACCTCTATACCCACAGACAACAAGAGAAAGCATATTGAATTTGGCATTGAAGACTCACGTTTTTAAAAAATGAAAGGAAGGAAAGAAGAAGATAATTAGAGACATTTTCCCTAGAAGAAGATCAGATGGAAAAGTTACCAGTTAGCAGTCCTGAAGAGTTAGCAAGTTCCCACTCTGTACCATAAATTCTCTGCTTGATATCGAACACTTTTGAAGCAATTAGATGAGTTTAGATTATTCTCATGAAATTATGGCCCCAGGAAAATCTCCACTGTGTTTATTTACCATCAAGGCCACTTCCCTGCTGATCCTGCCTTTCTGTGCTCCACACATCTTCAGTTATTAGTCAAATAATGCCTGCCTTCATTTTCCAACAAGAATAATTGAGGGAATGCAACGTGGCAGACACTGTCACACTAGGCTCGGCGACTGCCCCAACAGTTCAAGCTGGCCATCCTCCCACTGAGTGGAGCCTCACAGGGTCTTGGTAGCCTGAAACCTCTTCTAGATAAGATTAAGGGGGAATAATCAGGAAATGATTTTTTCTCCCCGAAAAAACCCCAAAACAAAAACATTTGTTTTTTGGCACTGGGGATTGAACCCAGGGGCACAAACATTGAGCCACATCCCCAGCCCTTTTGACTTTTTAGACATTTGAGACATGATCTCATTAAGTACTTAGGACTGTGCTAAATTGCTGATGCTGGCCTTGAACTTGCAATGCTCCCACTCAGCCCCCTGAGTTACTGGGATTACAGGGGTATACCACCACGCCCAGTCAGGAAATAAGTTTTTGATTAATAAAGAGATTGAAATTTTTTTTCACTCATAACAATGTTTAAAAATGCCTCAATATTTGCCTAGAATTTTTATAGTTTACAAAGGATTGTTGTAAACATAGATGGAAATCCATTTTTAGGTTTGGATAGTTTAAGTCAGGCTTCCTCTCTATGAACTCCTGAAGTGAAAGAACTGTGTTTAATTATGCTTATATTCTCTAGAATCTGACCCAGAGCCAGGTCCAGAAGTGGCTTTCAGCAAGTGATTTTTGAATCGCCTGATCCCAGTCACATGTATGTCAGTTATTCTGCCCTCTGGTTTGTAATCAGGGGTTCCTTCAACTCCTTTCCATGTGCTTAGTAGTGTCCTCATTAGCCAAGGCACTGGGCTGAGTCTTATCTCACGGAGGAAAAGCATTAGTCTGGTCTCAGAGCATGAACGGGGACAATGCTATGCCATCTGGTCACAACATCACTCCTTGAAACCATAGCCAAGGAGGCTTTGTGTCATCCTTTACAAAATGAGAAGTTTAATAAAGACCCAAAGTCACTAGGTGTCACACATTGGAGAATGAAAATAATTTCGTGTAGTGACGGTTCATTCCTGACAATGATTAAGGCTTCAGAAATATCAAGACAGATTTTTTTTTTTCAGTGCCATGGATTGAATCCAGTGCCCTGTGCATGCCAGGCAAGTGCTCTGTCACTGAACTACATCCCCAGCCTGCAAGACAGATTTAAACAAATACAGTAAAATCTGAAGCAGGTACTTTATTAGCATGACTTCTTCAATTCTCCCTGTCATAGGGGACTTGGGGGTTTATTTCCATTGTGTTGTGTATACCCACTCATGGACTGCTGGTCAAAAACACTAAGCCACCTCCTGAGCAGAATATAAGAACTGACGGGAACAGCTGCCTGGCATTTGGATCTCCAGAGGAAAGCAAGATAACAAGCCAAAGTGGTACCCATATTAGAAGCAAAGAAGATGACCTCTCAAGAGTGATAAAGTCTGAGTTCCGACCCTGTGGTTAAGACTATTATTTGCTATTTCTGTCTTTCCTCACTAGAAATCATCAATATCCTAATTTTCAATCATCCTAATCATCTATGAAAACATCCTTGGGAGGTAATCCAAGATTTGGAGGTTTAAAATGTGGAATAAATATTAGCAGAAAGATGTAGAAGATAATTTTAGATACTTAGAATCTAGATATTTTCCTGAGAGACCTTGGAAAAGTCACCTAACCCATCCGAATCTCAGTTTTCTAACTTCAGTTGAAATATTTTGAAATTGGCCCACTTACCTTTTCATATGGCTCTTATAAGAACAGAATAGATAGAGATAAAACACTTGCAAAAAATAAAGGGAATATTCAAATGTACCAGTTTTATTTAAGTAGCTTGTTTTTTAAGCTTGCCTCTTCACTGAATTTTTTAAAAATATTTTTTTAAAGTTTTTCCTTTCTTGACCACAGCTCAACCAAGTAGAAGACAATCAATAAGAAAAGAGTCATGAAACAGTCAACCGCAGATCTAAGAGAAGTCTGGTAAGAAGAAGAAAGCCCTGGGTGCAAACCCCACCACCGCTAAATACAAAAAAATAAAAAATAAGAAAAGAGTCATGAAACAGTCAACTGCAGATCTAAGAGAAGTCTGGTAAGTTCATGCAACAAGTCTAAGAAAAACTAGCCACTAATGCCTGCACCCTGCTCCCTGTTCTGTTTAATTGTGATGGACAGCTGAGTGAGTGGGTAGCATAAGCTGAAGGGTTTGCTGTGGTAAAATTATCGTGTTGCCTTACCTGCCAACTTGAGAGCCAGAGGAAGGGGTGCAGATGAGCCAGGAGAGGGAGTTGCTCAGTGAAAGTGAGCTAAGCCACTCAGAATCTTGATGGAGCCAGGTCAGTGTCTATTCTCTCACATGCACATGTGACCTCCTACCATGTACCAAACACTTTTCTAAGCATTGAGGCTACACATTGCTGAATGAAAAAATACGTGGTCGCTGCATTCAGGGAGCTTACGTTCTAGTGAGTGAAAAAAATGAAATAGTAAAGTCACAAAATAAATAATGATAAATTCAAATAATGATATATGCTACGAAAAAATCAAATAGTCAAATAGAAAGTAATAGGGAGACGAGAATGAAGGCTGGAGTTGGCAATGTTAGAGGCACTAGTTGGGCAAGATCTCCCTGAGAAGTTGATGTCTCCATTGAAATCTGAATATTCAGAGGTAGCAGCCAGGGTAAAAAGAGAGCTGAAAAAGATCAAATGAGTAAGATAAGGAAAATCTGCAGGAAAATGAGGTTGTAAAAGTAGCCACAAACCGAATTGTAGGCAGGTTTTTTTTTTTTTTTAAAGCTTTAGTTGTAGATGAACATAATTCCTTATTTTATTTATTTATTTTTATGTGGTGCTGAAGGGCAAACCCATTGTCTCACATGTGCGAGGCAAGTGCTCCACCACTGAGCTACAATCCCAGCCATGGAGGCAAGTTTTTACTCTATGAACTCAGGATTTATTCTTGAGAGTTTTGCTCTTTGATTTGTGGGTCAATGTCTTTCATTAATTTTGGACAGATATTAGCCATTATCTCTAAAATTTTCTTCTGATACATCCTCCCCTACCTTTCTTGTATATTAGAACATTTGGTAGTATCTCATGCTTCTTATTCACTCTATTCAGAGTCTTTCTTCATTCTTTTTCTCTTTGTGATCCAGTTTGCCTCATTTCTATTGACCTGTCTTCAAATTCATCAATTCTTTCTTCTTCTATAGTAAACACATTGATTGAATTCTTTATTTCTGATATTGTAGTTTTCAGTTGTGTAATTTCCACCCGATCCTTTTATAGCCCTTCCATTTCTATGAGAAATTTTTCCATCTGGTACAAAGTAATTTCTTAATATGTATTCATTTGCTGTTTTGGTGACATGAAGGATTTTTTAAATACAGGGGTGTGAAAATTACATTTGGAAAGTTCTGTTTATCACAAATGAGCTATCTGCCACTAAGACTTAATAATTCATGGTACTACCAGGTGATAGACATCTTTATTTGAAAGCTTTGCAAATCTAACCTGACTTTGGAAACAGTGAATGTTACAAAACACTCTCGTCTTATTGGTATTCTTATACTTGTTCCCTCTGGAAGCTCATAGAAGGAGTAAACCCATGGGCTTATGAGCATCAAGGCACTTTGCGCAATAGTGCATGACTATAGCAACTATAATAAATATCTCCCCTGGTGAATGACTTGAATAAAACCAGATAGTCTTTGGGTTCAGTTTTATCCCTGGGGAAAAACAAGATAAATCATTCCACTGGCAAGGCATGGAATATGCCCATTGGAACAACTACACATGACTGAAATTCCTTCTCTTTTGAGACTAGCTTTGGCAAGACTCTCCACATGCAGAGGTGAAAGGGAGATAGAGTTTCCACCTGGAGGAAAAAAACAGAAAAACAAAAAACCCAGAAGCCTATCCTGCAAAGAATAATCACTAGAGTGCTAGGAATCCCAGAATTTAAGTTAAAATTCAATAGAAGAGTAAAAGTGAAAAGGCAAAGTCTCAAGAGATCCATGAAATGTTTCTGGAGCAAATCAAACAAAATAGTAAGGCAAGACTGTGTAGTTATAGAACAAGAAAAACATGAATGCACATTTTCCAGAAAGCACTAGACTCTCACCTGAGTTTAAAGAGACCGATGCCTCTGGTGGGTAAGAGGCTTATTCATACAGCCACAATCATCTGCATGTTTTATCAGTGTTCATTATTATCATGGCCAAACACAATGCTGCCTGCTTCCCTGAGTGTGTTTCAAGTGTAGGTCAGGTAAAAACCAAATTTTCTTACAGTGAGAGTCAGTGACGTGTATTAGAATTCACAGTGCACTTGCACATGCTCAGACTCAAAGGGCAGTGCATTTTAGTCTCTCAGCAGAAAAAAACTTGGCCTTTCTTTGAATTCATCTGCAGTTTCTAGATATTACACAGAGAGACAGAAATCTGAATTGGGCTGGTGGCAAGGGTTGCGGAGGGCTTAATTAGATCATTGCAGAGTCTGGGATATGCTGACCTTTTCTGTCCCCACTAAGCCTGGGGCCTCTGTTTCTGAGCTCCTTCCTTTCTGCACACTGTAATAGGAGCTTTCATCTCCAAGTGTTTTACAAACTTCATTTCTTATTGCCCTTGAAGAGTGGCCTTTATTAGTCTCCTTGCTGACTGGAGTGAACTGACCTGCTCAAGGTCCAGTGGGAATTAGTGCCCAAACTGGAATTACAACATTGGTACCTTTGGAGCATGTCCCAGAGGTACTTGGAAAAGGCAGTGGTGGTTCCACTTCTCTCCCTGCTCTGACTCTGGAGCATAAACTGGCTCTGAGGCTTCAATTCTATTGTTTTGGTTTTGCTGTCTGTGGACTGGATATAACTACCTGTACAGCCTTGTTGATGTTGTCAGACATATTTGTGCTATTCATGATGATGTCAAAGCTTCACTTAAAGTTGCAGAACTACGCTGTGCCAGGATCTGTACATCCAAGGACTTACAAAAGTTAGACAACTGGATAAATTCTGCGCCTATGTATATATTCTTGAGAAATTCTCACACAGGTCCGTGAGGGCCATGCACAGGAGCACAAAATGGTTTTCAATCATGTATTTGCTTGTTGGATTTAATGCAGAACTTTCAGGTCATTCATTTGTTTGTCCAACTAATGAGAACTTATGATTTGCCAGGTCTTAGTAAAGCCATCTGTTAACATGTGGTCTCCCCTGTTGGAGCTCACTCAGACCTTCTCAGGCCTTCCTACAGCCTTGCCTGCTGCTGACCTGCAACTGCCAGAATTTGGATTTTTTTTCTGGAGGGCTTCTTTTGATGGCTGGGCCATTCCACCCAGGGAAACCTAGAAGAGCTGAAGAACAGGCACCTTCCTGCCCTCTCCAGCAGCCAGCTGGGTAACTACTCCTGCTTCCTCACCCCTCAGGGACAGCTGCTCTGCACTGGTTCCCAGAGTCTAGTGGGGTCTGCTCTTCCTGCACACAGTGGGCACTTGCTGGATACCATGCCCCTCATTGACTGCCTTGTCCTCGCCACCTCATTCCCTCATGCCCTCATTTCCATTTCCTGGGATCACCTCCCAAATAACTCTCTGTACCCAGATGCAGGCTCTAGGGCTACTTCAGAAGGAACATGCACCAAGAACAACTCTGGTAGGGAGTTATTGCTTATGCATCTAGTACCCTATCTGTAAAAGGAGTTTTAGAAGAACCCTGACCAAGATGAATGACGACGGGGTTCTTGTCTTAAGAAGCTGCCAGGTAAGGGGTCCTTTCATCGAGGAGGAGGGGAAAACCGGGAACACTCCAAGACATACTGCCAAGTAATCAGCCCATTAGATGCTGTAAGACATTTCTGGTATTGGGTCATTTTGGACTTGGAAAAATGTCATTTTCATATGGTTCCATCCAGTACATGGCAGTTCTCATTTGCTTTTTTAAACTTCTATTTAGTAAAGCACCAAATTCTTGTCAACTGAGGGAATGAGCCACACATGCAGAGGTAGCTGGCCTCATCCAATCAGCAGGGTAGAGGAAGGCCCTGTCTGTTTAGGGACAAATTTCAGAGAACAAACATTCCTCGTTGCGCCCCATTGAGCAGAACTTAGTCCCAGGCCACACCTACCTGTGAGGGGCTCTTACAATGTCATCTTTATTGCGAATAGCCAGTGCCCAGCCATAACGAAGGGCACTTTGGATTAAATGACACTGAAGGATAGCTAGCTATCACTACCTCCCAAATTAGAACTTTTCCACATTATTACTAAAAAGGAAGCAAATAACTAAAGAAGAAAAGAGGGTATCAATAACCCTGGCATCAAGTATTTCCTTTTCCTGTACTTCTTAGAATTAAAGGGAACAGTTAAGATGCTTCATCGATTTTGTTGTATTTTACATACTTAGGTTGGAGCTCAGATTCAGAAGGCTGATGGAGTCACTAGCTGTATTTTGTGATGTGTTACCACCATACTCAGGCCTCAGCTGCTCTTGTTGCATCAATGTCTCTAGGAAGTTCTTAATAATCCCCCCACTCCCTTCCCCATGGCAGGCTTCTCCTGAGTTTGATATCTATCAATGAAATTATATTATCTGCTATTTTTGGCATGTATTTTTATTTTCCATAAATTATATTGTGCTAAGAAAAATGTCTTTTTTCTTAATTTTTCACCCATCATGTTTTTTAAAGTTTAATTAGTGTGTGCACTTAGTTTATTGCTTGTAAAAACATACTGCAATGTATATTTCATCATATTTTGCATCTTAATTCCCCTGGTTATGAACTCCTCATTCTACTAATTTGTGCCCAATTCCTCATTAACAACACAAACAAATTCCATAATGTGTAACACACATACATACCTGTACTCTTTTAGACCTGTGAGAATTTCTCGGGGATGCTATTACTACACAAAGTCAAGTACTTGCATATTAGTAGACTCTGTTACCTTGTTTTCCAGAACGCCTGCACCGAGTTATATTCCCACTAGCAGCACACAACAGTTTGTTTCCCCGTTTATTCCCCCTGCTCCATGGTATTGGTGATTTTCTAATTTTATGAGTTTGAATTTGAATTCATGAGAAGAGAGTGGTATGCCATTGTTGCTTTGATATGCATTTCTCTGATTTCTGTTGATTTTCTCATGTCATTAAATACATGCTAACCATCTGGATTTTCTCTTCTGTGACTTGCCTTTTAATATCTTGCCTGTTTGTGTCTTGACATTTTTGTCATTTTCTTGTTGCTTTGCAGGAATCCTTGTATACTTTCCATGTAAGGCCTTTGTTGCTTTAGTGTCATTGCAAATATTTTGTTGATGATGGCAATTATCCCCTAACCTCTCCTTCCATCTCTGTTCATCACAGCTGAGGATTGGGGGTCATTTTAGAATATCCTTCCTCCTTGTGAGTCACAAAAATATTCTTTTACATTTTGTCCTAGCAACTGTATGATCTTACTTTCACACTTAGGTCTTTGATCCATCAGGAGTCTTCCTTTGGGTTGGTGTATGTATGAATCCTTCTTGCTTTATTAATATGGTGACCTAGACTTCCTAACACCCTCACTAAGCAATCTTGGTCTTTCCCTCCTGGTTTATATTAGCACTAGCTCTGTAGATCACATTCTCTGATGTACTCTATATAGTCTCTGTGGTCACTTTCTCTGTCACTGTTCACCATTCATTCATTTTTCTAAACTCTGGAACTAGTTCCATGTATTTTAAGTGTATATGGTGCACATGCACATGGGTTGACCTGGAAAATGTGGGATTCAGAGAGAAGACTCTGAGCTATAGAACTGGCCCAAAGCAAAACAAAACAAAACAAAACAAAACAAAAAACCTCCAAGGGACAAGAAGGAAAGTAAGGTTCCCAGCATTTCTCTTGTCTTTGACCTTCAGGGAGAAGTCTGGTGCTATACTCAGCTTCTATGTGGACTATACTGTATTTCTTCTTGCTTCTCGTCTACAACTGTATTTTCTATTTCATATTTGCCCACTCAACCTTGTTTCATAAAATATTTACAATGTCTTACAAAAATGCAGTAACCAAACAACACACACACACACACACACACACACACACACACACCAAAGTAGGTGAGAAAAATGAGCCAGGGGAAACCTAAAATTCATGCCTTATTTCCTTTGAAGCCCAAATTCAGAGGAATCTCAACTCACCTTGATGCTTCTCCCATTTGCAGTTTCTCTTTTTCGGGTGTCACATGCTTGCTCAAGCTTTTGGTTTTCTCATTACGTTATTTAGGAAAGGAAGTGAAAAACTCAAAGCCCCATGCTTTAAGAGGTTGTTGGAAGAAGGCGGTCTATGTCACATGGGGATTTACTAGACCCTGTGCAGTTGCCTGATACAAACTTTGTTCTGCAGAAAAAGCAGAGAGGGAGACTTGCAGAACGAGGACTCTTGTCCCTATCCTGTGACTGACCTTCACTCACATATAAATCCCTCTTGGTTTTACTGTTCTCAGCTGTCAGAGCAGGTTGCCCTCTGCTCAATGATCCCAAGGCCCCAAGGTTCCATCCAGGGCCAACATTTTCTGATTCTACATGTTTTCTTTTCCTCTGGGCATCAAACACTAGCTCCCTGGAGACATTTTGTAACTAATGTGTATACCAGAAGAGTGGTTAGTGCCCTGAAGAGAGAGGTCATTTCCAGAGGGTTGATCAGCCTTCTCCCCTGGTTCAGAATAATTGCTCCACCATAATCTCAGCCTGTTTGTACCAGGAATTCCTTTCCTATGGAGGGCCTCACAGAAGGATCTTATACATAAAAGAAGAGAAACAGCAAATGCAATTCACAGCCAAGAAGAAATAGCCATGTGTTGTGGTTTGGATATGAGCTGTCCCCCAAAAGCTGATGCAAGAATGTTCAGAGGTGAAATAATTAGATTATGAGAGGTGTGACCTAACCAGTGGATTCATCCATTGGTGTGGATTAACTGGGTAGCAACTGTAGGTAGGTAGGGTGTGACTGGAGGAGTGGGTCACTGGCTATGTGCCTTTGGGGTTTTTATTTTGTCCCAGATAAGCAGAGCTCTCCCCCTGCATCCTGGTTGCCATGACCTGAGCTACTTTCCCCCACCATGCCCATCTGCCCTGCCTGTTCTGCCCCAGCTTGGACCCAGAGCTATGGAACTCACCGAACCTCTGAAACTGCGGTGAGCCAAAGATAAACATTTCTTCCTCTACGTTGTTCTTGTCAGGTCTTTTGGTCACAGTGACTAAAAGCTGACTAAAACATCTTAAAATGTTATTTTTCAGCAAATATCAATGTTTGTCACAGAATCAAAGAAACAAAACCACTCTCACCCAACTGTCCTCTGACTTTCCTGTCTTCTGGCATCATCGATTTTCTTAAAAGCAAATGAACAAACTGAGGCCTCCGTTCTGCATTGACAGCCACATGCAGTCACCTTTGAGTTACACCTGAGATTCTGATTGTCCCCTGATACTCATCGCCCCACCTGTCACCTTGGCTCTTTAATCACTGTCACTCTCCCCTGCCCTCTCAGCTGGTGTGGCAGTAGCACAGTCTTCCTGACAGCTTGGATGTGCCGAGAGGAATTATTACCCAGCACAACGGAAACAACTCTGAACAGGATTCAGCCCTAGAACTATGGGAATCCACTGGCCAAATATCATCAGGGTGAGACCTAGTGTTCTCTCTTTTCCTGGTCTTGGCCTGCTGGAAGAAAGACTCCCAAAAGAAAGACTCTCTTTTCCTGCACTCTGGTCAGCTACTTTGCTCCACATGACTCTGCCTGGTCTGATCCTTGTTCTCCTCCCCAGCCTCATCTCCTACTTCTCTCTTCTTAATCCAGGCCCTGCAGGCCCCAGGCCTAAGGCAGTCCCTGGGGACACTCCATCTCTTCCTACCACCACAGTACTTTTGCATGAGCTGTTCAGTCTCTCTGCAGCACCCAACTTTCTCCTCCATCCCTGCTACACTCCACTTCCTTCAGATCCCATCTCAGTCTGTGTTTCCTACTGGAGCTGTTTTGGTGCCCCAAGTCCAGGTGAGCAACTTTTGTCACCTGCTTGCCCAGACCACAATTTTTCCTACACCTTCAGCAACACAGAGAACTAGTAAAAAGTGGGTTCCTCAATGCCGTCCTGGGTCTTGTATCAAATCCCAAGGCAGAACTTGAAACATGGAATTCCTGCTTATATCCCAAGCAAGCAAATCAAAAGGGTGGTGGATTTCCACTTGTTTTTTCTGCCAGGGGTTATTTCCTTGTGTAACTCAATGTCCCAAATAATCACACTCTAACCAACTAATAGATTCCTGAATTATTGCAATTTCTATCAAAGTTACTAACATGAATGCTCCTGGAGCTGTGGAATAAATTGAAATTGTGGGAAAATCTTCACATATCTGGAGAACTTGATTGCTTCTTCAAAAACACGTAATCTTTCAAATTAAACATTGCATTTTTTTCACCAGCACATAGGTTTTGCTGAAATTCAATTCAATTTGTATTTTTTTAAAAAATTCAAGATAATTTTCCCTAAAATAAAATCACTTCATGGCAGGGTAGTCCAACTCCTCCTTAGCAACTTCTGAAAGGCACTGATTTAAAAATAATGCAGTCCTGGAACTCCTAGTACTTTCCTCGTTATTAACTGGCTGTCTGCCTCAGGAAAGCGATAACTTGGATTTATATCTGTAGGTTGGAGAAGACTGTTGGTCTAGTTGAGCTTGAACCCGGGCTGATGTTTTTGGTTGTTTACTAGATGAGCACTCCCCTCCGTCCACTCTGTTCAGGTGTCGGGGTCAGTATAGTTGGGAGGATGGGCTTATATTGTGGAAGCCCCTGAGTAACAACCCTTTTCCCTACACTGTGCTTGCGATAGAGGAACCATGTGATCCACTTTGGGCCAATCAGATGTAAGGACAAGTACCTTGAGGCTTCTGGGAACATTTTTTCCCAATGAAGGATATAGAGGAACGGGGAGGTTCTCAAGTTCTGGCTTAGGATTTGATACAAGACCTATGAGGCCACTGAGGAAGATCCACTGCCCCTTGCTTTCTGCCTTGAATGCAGTTACTGAGGAGGTGGTACTTGGCACTGTGGCAGCCATGTTGTGAACATGAGAGTGAAGGTTCTGAGGACTTGAAGACAGGTGGATAGGAGTGGAAGAAGGGGAATTGGGCACCAAAAAGGACTTCGGGAGCCACCAAAGTGATTCACGTTTTAATCAGGTGTCAGCTCTGAGCCAGCTGAAAGGGCTGGGGAGCTATGATTTTTCTGACCAGTCCATCTTTGGCTTGGTTTTTCTTTTGAAAAAAGCTTATGGTATATTGAGATGCCATCCCAGACGGTATGGATGTTTTCAGAAAAAGACCCAATTGGAGGGCTGGGGATATAGCTCAGTTGGTAGAGTGCCTGCTTCACAAACAAAGGCCCTGGGTTCAACCCCCAGCACCACCAAAAAAAAAAAAAAAAAAAAAAAAAGACCCAATTGACCACTCTAGTGTGGAAATCAAGTAGGGAACAGTCAAGACAAACAAACAAACAGAAAGCAGGCAACTGGGAAGGATGCTGGAGAGGAGTTTCACTGGGTCCTGGAGGTTCAGGTTAGCCCCTCTAAAGGACCCGCACTCTGAGCACTGAGCACTGCCAGCATCGTCCCCACCCACAATTCCTCTGCCCCGACCCTTTTCTTCTTATCTGCAGTCCTCACCTCCTGGTGTCTTCTTTTGCTTCCCATAGAATATCAGTCCAGTGACTGTACCCTGGCTGCCTTCTAGTCATCCCATTCCACAAAGGCTTTTAGCTCTAAAGGCCTCATTCTGACCTAATCATTGCAGCCAAACTGAAACCCAGGAAAAAAAAATCAGTATATATGGATAAGGGAATGGCATCCAGAATTGTCTATGCAAAAGTGAATTTTTGCTAGGCATGGTGGTACACGCCTATAATCCCAGCAACTAGGGAGGCTGAAGCAGGAGGATCACACATTCAAGGCCCACCTCAGCCACTCAGTGAGGCCCTAAGCAATTTAGGGAGACCCTGTCTCAAAATAAAAATTAAAAGGGGTTGAGGATGGAGCTCAAAGTGCCTCTAGGTTCAATCCCCAGTACCAAAAAAGAGTAAATTATCTGAATAATAAGTGTTTCATCTTTGGCTAGTGAGGAAGCTCTGCCCTTTGATTGTTGGTCTCCTTCTTTAAGGGATCCCTAGATTCCCACCATGTGCTGGGCAGCAAAGTGGACAAAGGTGACTCAGTGGTGATCCCTGTAGACACAGTTCCCATTCTGAGCAGATCTCACTGCCTTGGGGAAGCCAATGGTTATAAATAGAACTCTGGGAATGCACACTGGTGAAGACCCACAGAATGGGCAATGCGAGTTCCCCCAAAGGGAGCAGGATGTGACATCATCAGAAGAGGAAGAGGCATGGATGAATCAAACCACAGCAGCCAGTTGCTGCTGTAAGGAGTGACAGCTGTCAATATGGCCAGAGTTAGCCGAGAGCACCCACTGCCAGAAATGAGGGGGGAAGTGGGGTTTGTGAGGCAGGGGTGGCTGGGCCAAAGGCAAAGGGAGAAGGAGGGTGGGTGCTCATCCCAGACAGCAGGAGGAAGCCCAGGGAAGGCTGTGACAGGAGCAAGCACAGCACAGTGGGGGACAGTCAAGAGGAGGCACAAGAAAGCCCCAGGAGCAGTGGGAGATACTGTGGCCGGAGCAAGCACAGCCTGTAAAAAGCACTTTCTAATCCAATTACCTGTCAGTCACATGACTTTTCTCAACAGGCAGCCCATCAGCCCATTTGCAAAACAAAATATGAAGAATTTTGTGTACAGGGGGATTTGCTTTTTACTTCTCAAGTCTGTCCAACCGTGTTTATTGATGATTTCATTCCCACACCCTGTCGTACCTCTTCACTAGGCAAATGGTTAGATAATCTCACTCCTCCTCTCCTTTCTTTACAAGGGAGCAGGGGAGAGAGGGCAAGGGGGATTCCCCGAAGGAGTTGAGGACTAGACCCCCACTCAGCACACAGAACTCTGCAGCAACTTCCTTCTTGACCAGGCCTCTGGCTCTAATTAGAGAACTCCTATCTTTCCTAGGTCTGCCTTTTAAAGGAACATAAACAATACTACCCAAGGTCCCCAAAGCCTATTAATGCATTTTTTAAAGCTGAAAACACATAAAATCCTCACATTTTATAAATAAACACTGAGAAAAACATGATGAGAACCAGAGTTTTCAACAAGGAACTCCATTCTGACCCAATGCTAAGTGTATTTCTACATGTTTCTGTGTCCCAGCCTCCCCCATGGAAGGCTTGGGAGTTTTCATTTTCTTGGAGTACATTTAGAGTCACACTACCTGCAAGTGGGCCTAAGTGCCTTGATTATATGCCCAGGGGGCACCAGGAAAAAGGGGGAGATGATGCTCCAAAAAAATAATGTCTCCATCTCCTTACTTAGCAGTCACGAAAAGCATTTTGCAATTACACTGCATCACAGAGATGTAACTTTACCACCTAGACTGTTGGGTCTAAGTACCAGTTTATTTTTTTCCTACCCAGGACTTTTTTGTGGCCTACAGAGTTTTTAGGTGTCTGGCTATGTGGGGTCTAGAGTCAGTGAACTTTCTCAAATAGTTCAGAAGTAGCTCTTGGCATTGCAGGAGGACAGGGACTGTGGTATCAATATAGAGGGAAACTGCCCTTTTCCTGAAAAGTTTCTCCCTGACCCAGGATACTCTCCATCTCTGGATGTTGGAGAGTGAGGAATTCAGGACAAGACTAGAATCAGGGCGGCTAGCTCTGAAGCTGGCTCTTCTAGTAATTTGTTTAGAGGCCTTGAGAAAGTCACTTCACCTTCTCTGGGCCTTGTTTTCTCATTCATAAAATTCTTTCTTAGCTGGGCTGGGTGGCACACGTCTGTAATCCCACAGTTCTGGAGGCTGAGGCAGGAGGATTGTGAGTTCAAAGTCAGTCTGGGCAATTTAGTGAGACCTAAGCAACTCAGAGAGACTCTGTCTCAAAATAAAATAAATAATAAGTAAAAATGGCTGGGGGGGGGGGGGCGGGTTGTGGTTCAGTGGTTAAGTGCCCTTGGGTTCAATTCCTGGTACCAAAAAGAAAAAATAAAAATAAAAAGAAAATTCTTCTTTAGACCAAAGGGTGCTAAGTTCTTTCCAGCTCCACAACGATCCCATGACCATGAGGCAGATCCCAGAGCTGGTGAGAAGGGGCAGGTTACACCACCTTGAGTGTGCGCACTGGCTTAGAACAAGAGCATTTTAGATGGAGGGCCATCCAGGTGGGGACACTGATAAGGCAGTGATGAATTTGTGAGTATTACTAACGGTGAAGGCTGAAGAGTGCACGTTAGCCCCTTGCTCCAGAACACCCACCAGATGCCCTTCACATGCTAAGGCCCACTTCTGCTCCCCCCGCATCCAAGGCAGCCACCCGAAGAAGCAATGCTCAAGGCCACCTTGCTCAGAGCTCAGGCTCTTTTACCGTCATGAAAGCGCACCTCTGTTCCTCTCAGCCTTGATTAGATTGCACTTTTCCCCTGATGCCCCATGAGCACCTTCTACCTCCTTTCCCCAGGCCTGACATTATTATAATCACAAGGCTCCTCCTTCCTAATTCTCTCCCCTGACATCTCAGAAAACACTTAAAAGGCAGGGTTTGAAAGGGCAGCTGTCACTTTGCTGTCACTCCAAGGCCTCAACCCTATTTAATTTAGGCTGGAATAGGGCAATCATTTCCATCAGTCATCAGGCTGAGTAAAAAGGACTCCATCCTCCTCACCCACCCCAAGGGCTGAGGACACATTGCAGGTGGGGGAATCAAATCATAAACCCTGAACGAACTCTCCCTGCTCACTCATTATTTCCTTATTTGACCCTTTTAAACATATCATCTGTTCAATAAGGCCTCGGGACCAGGACCACTCTTTGGGGGTGTATAAGGTGATTGGTTGTCCTTGCTCTGGGCCGTGTGTTCCCTTAGTATGAATCTAGTGATGACAAAGCGCCTGAAATTAAAGATATACAAGTGGGGGCTGGGGCTGTAGCTCAGTAGTAGAGCACTTACCTCACACATGTGAGGTACTGGGTTCAATCCTCAGTACCACACTAAAAAAACAATAAAGGTATTGTGTCCATCCACAACTAAAAATATTTTTAAAAAGGTAAATGGGAGTAGAAGAAATAGGTTTCCTTTGATTGCTTCTCAAAATCGCTAGGGCATGCTTTTGCATCTACATGTTGATAATAATTGGTCTTCCAAATAAGCAAAACTAAAGGCAACTCGGAGGATAGTGGCAGATGGATGCAGGGAATATCTTTTTGAGAGTTAATAAAAAGGCCACTGGTACTTAAAATGCTTGCCCACTGTCTATAACAGAGCTCAGTTCTTTAAGCCTTTGTTCCCTCTTACAACACAGTGACCTTAAGGCAGTGTTGAACACACTTTTTGTACAAGGGCCAATTCAAGAAAAATAAGCTTCTTAGGAGTCAATTATAGAAACAACAGAGCTTTTTAAAACAATCAGGAAATGCAATGGCTGCAATTCTATTAAGCACTTAGGGTTTCGTCTTCAGCTAAAATGTCAAGGACCACGTGATTAATCTGTGCTGCAGTGTATGATTTCAACATTGCACCTTTGAATAAATGTGACGGCTGACTAAGACGTTTTTGAAGCTGTTTACTCTGCCTTCCCTTAACTGACCCTATAAGCTACTTGGCTTCTCGTGTCTTGATTTTGTTGTCTTTAGTCATTAGATGCAAAAGGCCGCATGGCAACATTCAAAAAAGTTCTCCTGACCACTTATTTGCAATACTTAATTTTAATTAGTCACTTTTCTCTTCTTGGCGGCCATAGCAGATATTTTAAAAGCTATTCAGGTGGAAAGCCCTCTCCACTCATGTGAATGCAAACACCTTTCTTCTATGTCTCAGATTAAGTGGATTTGTTCATAATACCACCCAAGCAATTGGTTCTCTTCCATTTGTCAGGAACAGAGCCAGTAGAGTTCTGGAGCAATTGACGATCCCAAGTTCAAGGTAAGGCAAGCTAAGACTTGGTGTCTCTGAGTCTATTTTCTCTTTTGTAAAGTGAGGACAGCAGCATGAAGGTAGGTGACTGGGTGAGTTGCAGAGTGGCAACTCCATTCCAAGGCTCCAGTCTAGAACACTGATGTTCTTGCTGCCTCCTGAAGTCGCCAAAGATAAGATGTTCCCTTAGAAGAAGGAGGTGACCTCCCATGAGCAGGGTGCTCAAGAGGAAAGGGAAGAAAGTAAGACACCTTTGAGCATCCCAGGGAGATAGGAGGAACAACACCTGGGAAGAACATAATCTGGAATAGGAATACCGGGTAGAACTGAAATGAATAGGAGTTAGAAAGCAGAGCAAGAGGTCTGGGGATGTCGCTTGCTGGTAGAGTGCTTGCCTAGCATGCAGAAGACCACAGGTTCTGTCCCCACACAGATAAAAGTACAGAAACAGTCCCACCTTCCTCAAGGTTCATGAGGATGACTGTCACCTGCAGCTCAGTGAAAACTTAGTGAAAAGAACAAAAACTTTAGACCCAGAGGTCAATAATCCATAATTCTGCTGATGAATTCTGCTACTGACGACTGCACAGAAGCCCAAGGCTGGGAACTTTTAGGTCAACTACACCCATTCAGAGATTGTCACAAACCCTCACTAATTCAGATCTTAGTATTTGAGCATTGGTAAGCTCTCAGACAAGGGCATCCTGTTCTTCCCCAAATTGATCTAAGTGAAGTGTCTTTGTGCAATCTGAATACAAAGGTAAGCTGAACTAATGTTTGTGTAAAATGGTCTCCTGTGCTTGGGATTCATAACTTTTTGCTTTGTGATATTGTAGCAAGGAGGGGAAAACTGAGAGGTGAAGACCAGAATCAGCCATGGTCAACTTCAAGCCTACGATAACATGTAAAAACCAATCTTTAACATAAGTTATTTGTGTTTTCTAAAGTCACCTAGGCATAAAAATAGTCAAACTGAAACTCATGAAGGAGAAGATTGTGAATATGAATTCTCAGGAAAATTTTGGAAGACACAGATGAGGGTCCCTGTGCTGGTGGGTTGGACTTTTTCTCCTGGTTTCTTCTTTCACTGAGGTGCAATGCTTTGAAATTTCAAGCTTACACAGGGGTCTCAGGTTCCACTGTCCCTGACCATGACAAAGTCCTTTACCCTGCTGTTCCCACATAGGCATTAACATTCAAACTCTGAAATTACCGTTAGCCATATCCCTGTACATCAATTCTCCCTGCAAACACTCCTTTGCTCTCTGGGTTTTCAGTTCCCTTCATCTATAGGACACATAGGCGCTTGCTTCCCTTTTTGTAGGCTCTGCTACGCATTTGAAAGAATGATTGTTAGAATTTGTTTTGTAGTTCTTCGTATTTGTAGTGACAGAGTAGGAAGCCTGGGTCAAAATGTTCTGAACAATTCCCCAGAACCACTTCTACATTTAATTTATCTTACATTTGTGTGTGTGTGTGTGTGTGTGTGTGTGCATGCGCTCTTGTGTGCATGTGTGTGTGTGCATGAGAAAGAGAGAGAGCAAGAGAGCACAGGCATTTGTACATGTTATAAAGTCAAATTCTCCCACCCACATTTGGAACCCTGAAGTTTGCTGAAAGTATCACACTTTTCATACACAAACCATTTCTACTTTATATTTTCAGTGATTTGGGGGTAAGCCTGGATGTGGGGTTACTGTGGGGGCTTGTGAAAGCTAGAAATGAGGTAGGATATTGATCACATTTGTCTCTGAATTCCTTTGATTCCATCCTGCTCTACCTTGGTGAGAATATTGAAAATATAGTTGCACTCATTCATTCATTCATCTTCCTACATCCTCCCAAAAGCCTGAGTTAGAATACAGAGAAAGTCTCTTGGGATTAGTGAGAAGATGCAGGCTGAGGCTAAAGTTGGTCAGCACTGTGACAAAGCCTTGCAGCATGTTGTTATTGACTTGACGTTGACCCTGGCTGATTCTGGCCTTTTGTATTTCTGGCTAAAAAATTATGTTAAAGACTCTTCTTGGAGCTATGATACAATGATACCTGGTAAAAATAAAAAGAAAACATTTCCAACCAGGTCTTCCCAGACCCACAAGTAAATTCCTGCTGTAGATGAATTCACAATCTAAAATTACAAATAATCCTTCAAGAAATAAAATTGTGCACACAACAAAGAGCAAGACTAGAACTTAGAAACTTCAAATAACTCAATATTCTGATTACAAATTTGATTATTATTAAAAAAATTAATGGTTAATGACATAAGAGAAAAATCCAAATCACATGAAAAGATACTAAAAACAAGGATTGATAAGAATGGAAAAGGCGAAATTAGATTCCTTCCTTACTCCATACACAAAATAAAGTCCAGATATATTAGGATCTAAATGTGAAATTTCAAACTTTAAGAAGAAAACCAAAAAGAATAGGAATATGACATTAGTATATGGGAAATTTTCTTCTATAGGACACTAAAACTACAAAGGAAAAGACTCTATGAACTGAACCATGATGAAAATATTATCAACAAAAGTTGACGGAGCTGTGGGAATGGGAACATTTATACACTGTGGGTTGGAGCCTTTGTTGGAACTGCCATTGTGAAGATAAAGCATTTAAAATCTTTGCTTAGTTTATTGCACATGAATTAAGATTGTACCTGAGTCATCTTAGTTACATGACTATTTACCAAGCAGTTGTCTTTTTTACTAGAAATATATTCTAAGTTGTAAGCAATCTGAGAATTCTGGGTCTCAAAATGAGAACAGTTGGCTCAGTTCCTCATTAGCTGAGTTGTCTTTAAAGAACCCAAACCTCCCTGAACGTCAGTCTACTTCATCTAAATACAAGGATCTGAACAAAACGAGTATTAAAACTGTGGGCAGGTTCTGCAACTGGCTCTAGATTGTGGAGCTCTGGGTTCCACCACCACTTCAAAACTTTAGCCAGGCAATCCCTGCTTTGATCTGTTTGATAGTGGGCTTTTGGAGGAAAAGTTAAAGTTTTAAAAAAGGACAATTACCCAATACTCTTTCTTTTTTCAACAAATGCTTACTGAGCTCCAACTATGAAACTGGCACTGTTTTAGGGCCAGAGGACAGTGCTGTGATGGAGGAAGATGCCTCCTGCTCTCATGGAGCTCACATGCTCCCATCTTGGAGATCCAGATGATCTCCACGGCTCATTTCCAGATCCACTGTCCTGTATTTCCAAGGCATATAAAGCAGGTGTCCTAAAGCACACCCTGAGAACCTTTTGTCCTTAGAGTTAACTGTCCAATTTTAACTGTACAAGGACAAACAGAGCAGAAGAGAAGTTAAGAGTGGTGTGTTTTGTTGTTGAGAAGATGAGGTTGACATTTTGGCACTGCCAGTTCCTATTCAGTAACTTAGCTCAAATTAATTATTCTGTGTATGCCTAAACTGAGCCTGGGTGACTTTTAAAGAACAGAGATGTTTCCTACAGCTCTGGAGTCTGGGAAGTCCCCTCAGCTAATGAAGAACTAAGCCAGCTCTTCTGATTTTGAGACCCAGAGTTTTCAGACAACTCACAACTGAGAATATATTTCTAGGAAAAAGACAACTACTTGGTAAACAGTCATATAATTAAAGTTACTCAAGGACAACCTTCACTCATGTGCTATAAATTAAACAAAGATTTTCTGTCTCATAAATTAAGAACTAGTAACTGCATTGTCTACTGCCACATCCCATGGAATGTTGCTAAATTCAGATAAAGCGTCTCTGTTGGTTTAAAAAAATGCCAAGATCCATTTTATTGTTGCTTAAAGATTATTTTATGGTAGAAGGAGATGTTGGCATTTCTTTTTCCATCCTTCAGCCTTTTATACTCCAGGAATCTTTCACCCCACCTGTCTTGTCACAATAAAAATGTTACAGAAAGCACTCAGCAAGGGATTGCTTGGGAGACTCCCTTGTGGGAATGTGTTCCCTTGTTTGGGTATTCGAGGGTGAATTCCAGCAGGGACACCCAGCCAATCGTGGCTTCTGAAGGTGCACTCCCTGTTCTTTTAGGAGCATATTAATCATTTTTACGCTGTCCTGACTCCTAATCACAGGCGTTTCCAGTGTTGTCAAAACAGTGCCTGCCTACATCTGTTTTCTACGACTGGCCTGGGTTCCAGGGAGTGTTTGTGAGAGAGAACAAGAGATTGACAGTCTTGTGTTGACATTTTGTGGCTGTTTGGAAATGAGAACAATCCAGGTCTGATGTTGTAATTCCTCCTTTTATGGGCAAAAATCAATGTCTCAGCATGAATGAGCATAACCGTCGCAACCCAGACACGCAGTGCACTCCCAGGAGTGGCGAGTGGAGGCCAAAAGGCAGGAAAGGATCTTCCCCACTTCTAAATCTCCCATCCCTAAAATAATGAATAAAACATCAGACCTTAGGAGAAAAAATTCCCAATATATCAAACTAGTCTTAATAATAAATTATTTATAATTATACAAGTATTAGATTCTTACTGACAAAAATTAAAATAGTACAGATAAAGTCAAAGTTCTCCTTGTCTATCCCCCTATTCCCCATTGAATATCCTTATTATCCATTCACCATATATCCTGCCAGACTTTCTCTAAGCAATACATTCATATGCACACACCTACACACATTTTCACATATAGGAAAACACATGTGTTTGGTGGGAATTTTGGTTGAATACATAAATCATGCCATACTGTACATATCGTACTACAAATAGCTTTTCTCACTTAAGAATATATGTTGGGATCGATGGTCCGTGATGCAGGAGCCATCTTGGGACTGCAGCATGGCGGAGCCTACAGAAACTGGAACTCAGATCTGTGAGGTACTGGAAACCTCCAGTCAACGGGGTAGAAACTGTACTGCCTCAGATCCCCACAGCTGGATGGGAAGAAACACAAACAAAATGAAAAAAAAAAAAAAAGGAATACAGTGCTCTGAACAAACTAGGATGCTCCAATTATAGAATCCTTTGAAAACACAGTAGAAGAAATGTCAGAGAAGGAGTTCAGAATTTACTTAGTAAAACTGCTCCACGACCTAAGGAGTGAAATCAGAGCTACATTTCAGGAAATGAAAGATGACTTGAATAAAGAGATGAAGATCCTGAAAAGAAATCTAGAAGAAATCTTTGAAATGAAGGAATCAATAAACCAAAATAACAATTCAATGGAAAGTAGCACCAACAGAGGAGACCACCTGGAAGACAGAATCTCAGCCAATGAAGACAAAATATATAATCTTGAAAATAAGTTGACCATACAAAAAAGATGATAAATTGCATGACATTCTCTCACCCAGACACAATGCCTGAACAGCAGCTGCTGAAGCCAATGGAGTGGAACCACTGTGACTACTTCTGGGCTTATAAGAAAGATCCCCCAAGGCAATGGCACCATGACTGGGTTCAAACTGCTGCTTCAAAAGCTAATGAAAAGCAAACAAATGCAGAAAGAAATGTCTGAATTCGTCTGAGAGAGGATAAAGATTGAAGAAGAATATGCAAAGAACTCGGTTTGCCGGGCGTGGTGGCGCACGCCTGTAATCCAAGCGACTTGGGAGGCTGAGTCAGGAGGATCTCGAGTTCAAAGCCAGCCTCAGCAACTTAGCGAGTCCCTAAGCAACTCAGTGAGACCCTGTCTCTAAATAAAATACAAAATAGGACTGGGGATGTGGCTCAGTGATGGAGTGCCCCTGGGTTCAATCCCTGTTTCAAAAAAAAGAACTTGGTTATGCTCTCTCAGAACTCCTCGGCTGCACAGGAGGAAGGCTCCCTGGGAGAAGCTCGGGTTCAGGTGAAGAACAATCTGGCTGATGAACTGAAGTTCATCTCAAGTTCTCCGCCAAGCTTCACAGTGAGGTAGAGAAGCCCCTAATGAACTTTTGTGAGAACTTCAAGAAAGACATGAAAAAGTGTGACCACCATATTGCTGACCTCCACAAGCAACTCGCCAGCTACTATGCATCGGTGGAGAAGGCCCAGAAAGCCCTCACAGAATGGCACAGAGACCTGGAGATGAAGACCCAGCAGCTGGAGATAAAGCTGAGCAATAAGATGGAGGAGGACATCAAGAAGGCACGGAGGAAGTCTACACAGGCTGGTGATGACCTCATGCGCTGTGTGGACCTCTACAACCAGGCCCAATCCAAGTGGTTTGAAGAGATGGTGACCACCACTTTGGAGCTGGAGCGGCTTGAAGTGGAGAGTGTGGAGATGGTCCGGCAACATTTGTGCCAGTATACACAGCTGCGGCACTAGATGGACATGTTCAACCAAAGTACAGTTGAGTCTGTGGACTAACTGCTTCAAAAAGTGGACCCGGCCAAAGACAGAGAGCTGTGGGCCAGAGAGCACAAAACGGGCAACTTTCACCCTGTGGACAAGGATATCCAGACATGCCTGTGGGGTCCCGGAGTTCTTGTCCAGGAATGGGGCTGGGTGTCCCATGGAGAGGAAATGGTGGCTCCCACTAAGTGAAGCTGCCCTCCCACCTGTCCACTGAGGAGAGAGGAGAGAGCTGGTGATTCTGGAAGGGTGATCTGGATGACCCAGCTGGGGATCCCAAATATTCCCAGGCCAAGAAGACAGATCTGCCACCCTGCCCTTGTCTCCAAGACTGAAGCCCCCCAAACCCCTTTCCGTGTTTGTTGTTCTGAGAACAAACTGAGGCTGGAACTTTGTGGTCCCTGCTGATTCCATAGGGGTGGCCTTCACACACTTGTGCCCTTGGATGCCCCAAGGCCCATTCTCCAGCTGGTCACTTTATCTCCTGGGCTTTGGAAGATCAGGAGAGGGCCGTCTCTGCCTCCAAGCCAATGTCAGGATCAGAATCATGGATAGAAGGCCATCAGTTCAGCCTGCACCTAGAATCCTTTATAGCCCTCTATTTTTCTCATTGCATTCTGGGAGCACAAATCTAGCTTTTCTTGGCCACTGTTCATCCCCACGAGTCTTGGGAAGGCCTGTTTTCTATCTTCCCAGAACAACCCTGCCTAGAGAGGCCAAGATGGAACTACCTCATTCAGCCCCAAGTTGGAGCATTGAATCATGGTTCCTACCAGATCAGGCATTGTCTCTGAAGTCTATGGAAATCCCAATTCATCTATTCCTCAGCGCTTTCTCAAGACAGTCCCCACCTGCCACCCCTGCCCAGTCTCACTAGAGGGAGCTTTCCAGAGTTCTCAGCTAGCAAGACCTCCTTCAGCTCTGTGCAAGTCCAAAGACTTTGAGGGATGGAGATGAACCAGCCTACCTCAGAAACCAGATGGGGTCTGTCTGCCATGGTATCCTGTCCAACACTGGGCTATCTTGACCACCACTCTCCCAGGCTGCCCACCATGGGCTTAATGGGGCAGGGTCAGTCCCACATGGGAGACAGTTAGGGCAAGTCCCTTTGTCATTCCCCATATGGGCTCCATCTTTTATGCATAATGGGGTTTGGACTGCTGTCCCTGGTATGAGCACTGCAGACTCTCATGGCCATAGGAGTTCCTTGCTATCCAGGCTTGTCCTGCCACTTGGGCCTCCAGCTCCTCTGAACTTTCCAGAGCCCTGTGCCAAGTCCTCACTTGGTGTCAGCACCTCCTTTCCCTCTGTCCATCTTCCCTGGAGAAGCCTGGGCCAAGTGTGACTCGAGAAGCTTTTCAACACTGCCACTAGGTTCAGCCCATCACTTCCTTTCTATTCTACAGCAAACATGATCACCATATTAACCTAGAGAATCAGCCTGAGGGGACTGGGAGAAAAAAATTGACATAGTGAGCAAGATTGACCCTTACATCTCCCATGGGGGCAAAATTCTACAAGCACAATTCACTGATCCTTCCCTCAGCTTTACATGCTAATAATGGATAACATTAACCTTGAAAAAAAAATATATGTTGGACATACTTTTCCTATCAGTACTTTTGACTTGTTTCATTTCTTTTATGGGAAGGATAGTCTTCCATAGAATGAATGGAAATATAGTAAGTTATTATTTCTCCCAAAATGGAAATTAGTATTATTTTCAAATTCTCACTGTTACACATAATGTTGGGATAAATCTCATTGTACATATCTTTTTTAAATCTATAGGTTAAAGAATTACACTTGCTTTTTTAAAGAAACAATTTTTAAAAAGCCTACTTGTGCTGCCATAACAAAATACTATAGACTAGGTGGCTTATACAACAGACATTTATTTCTCATAATTCTGGAGGTCAGAAAGTCCAAGATCAGCCGGGCACGGTGGCACACGCCTGTAATCCCAGCACTTAGGAGGCTGAGGCAGGAGGATCGAGAGTTCAAAGCCAGCCTCAGCAACTTAGTGAGGCCCTAAGCAACTCAGTGAGACCCTGTCTTTAAATAAAATACAAAATAGGGCTGGAGATGTGGCTCAGTGGTGGAGTGCCCCTGGGTTCAATCCCCAGTACCAAAAAAAGAAAACCACACATAAAAAAAAAAAGTCCAAGATCAAGGTGTTGATAGACTCAGTTCCTGGTGAGAGCCCTGTTTCTGGCTTGCAAAGGGTTGCCTTCCAGCTGTGTCCTCACATAGGGTGCAGGGAGAGAGAGAGAGAGAGAGAGAGCGCACATGCACTATGGTTTCTCTTCCTCTTTTATAAGGGCACTAATCCAATCATGGAAGCCTCACCCTCATGACTTCATCTAAATTAAATTATTTTCCAAAGGCCCTTCCTCAAAATACCATCACACTACAGCCTAAGACTTCAACATATGAATTTGGGAGGAAGACACAAACTTTCAGTTCAATCCATTCCAACCCTACCACCTCTCCTCCAATTTATGTCTTTCTCACATGCAAAACACATCATTTATTCCAACTGCTTCAAACATCTTAACTCATTAGAGCATCAGTTCTAATGTCTCATCTAAATATCTAAATCAGATATGGTTGAGATTCAAAGTACCATTTATCCTGAGGCAAAATTCTTCTCCAGCTGTGAGATTATGAAACCAGATAGGTTACACACTTTCAAAATACTATGATGGTGGAAGGCAGAGGATGGATATTCCCATTTTAAAAGGAAGAAATTGTAAGGAAGAAAGGTGTGGTAAGACCCAAGCAAGTCCAAATCCTAGCCAGGCCAATACCTTTAGATTTAAAGGCTCAAGAATAATCCTCTTTGGTTTGCTGCAGTCTTCCAGACTCACTGGGGCAGAGGTTACCCCTCTGCTGATTAGCCAGGCAGGATCCTGCCCACATGGCTCTGGGTGTCTGCTTTCTGGCTTATTAAAATCAAGGTAATGCCCCTCCCCAACTGGGAGGACTTCTGAATGAGGGGGACTTCTAAATAAGGGGGACTTCTGAATCAGATTTTGGGTCATCCTTCTCCTCACTTCGAGAATAGTGCACATCTGCATCTAAATAGCTCTGGTCTTGTAGTATCTATAAGAAGGCGACAAAACTACCTCCATTTTATCCCATTTCCATTCCCTCCAGTTCAGACCGGCAGTTTCTGCTGGAGTGGCTGATTAGGTTGTACTAATTCCTTATCAAATGATTGTTTGACCACTCTTAATCTTCTCTTCAGAACAAGTTTTCTAATTTTTTTTCAATATGGATGGACTGAGATTTTCTAAATCTTTAAATTCGTGGTCCTTTTTGCTCAACAATTCCCTCTTCAGTGATTTCCTTTCTTCCTGAATTTTACTTTAAGAGGTCAGGAAGAACCAAGCCATTTCTTCAAAATTCTGCTTAGAAATTCCCACATCAAATTTCATTGCTTATGAGTTCTACTTTACACAAAACAGTAGAACAGAGTTCAGTCAACTTCTTTGTCACTATATAGCAAGGATCATCTTTTCCTCCATGTCTAATATCATGTTTCACATTTTCATCTGATATCACACCAGCATGGACTTTAATATCCATATTTCTGCTCATAATTATTGTCTGAGAAAATGGAAGTCTTTCTCTCTAGTCCTCCTCATTTCTGAGTGCTCACAATGATTACCATTATTGTCTATATTTTAGCATGTATCTTGAAACTCTTCCAGCTTCCACCCATTACCCAGTTCCAAAGCTGCTTACAAAATTTTAGATACAATCACATCAGCAACACACGTCTTGCTACCAAACTTTGTTTTAGCCAGCTTGGGGTGCCATGAGCAATACCACAGACTGGAGGTTTAATAAGCAATAGAAATTACACAGTTCTAGAGACTGAGGAGTCCAAGATCAAGAGCTGAGTGATTCAGTTAGTGGTAAGGGTCTTCATCCTTGTTTACAGTTGACTATCTTTACACTGTGTCCTCACATGGAGAGAAGAGGAGAGAACACCAAGGTCTTTCTTCCTGATTTGTTTGTTTTGTTTTTTGTTTTTGCTGTGCTGGAGGTTAAACCCATCTCTTTTTCTTCTTATAAGAACACAAAAGCCATCATGGCAGGCCCTACCCCATTATGTCATAAAGCCCTCAAATCCTCCAACATATGGATTTGGGAGTGGGGGTGCACATTCTCCATCTAAGTAAGTAATAATGTCTATGATAATTTGAATCATAAATCCAAAAGCAAGCAGAAAAAAGATGGTAGATTTTAATTCAGCTATATCATTAATTACACTAAATGTAAATAGCCTAAACACAATTAAAATAAAGATTTCAGATTGGATTAAAAGAAAAAACCGCCAGGCATGGTGGTGCATGCCTGTAATCCCAGCACTTGGGAGGCTGAGGCAGGAGGATTGCGAGTTCAAAGCCAGCCTCAGCAACTTAGCGAGGCCCTAAGCAACTCAGTGAGACCCTGTCTCTAAATAAAATACAAAATAGGGCTGGGTATGTGGCTCAGTGGTAGAGTGCCCCTGGGTTCAATCCTTAGTACCAAACAAAAAACAAAAAAAAGAAAAAAGAAAAAGGCAAGACATTTATAAGAAATCCACTTTAAATCAAAAAGTATAGTATGTTAAAAGTAAAGGTACAGAAATAAATAATAATCAAATACTAATACAAATAAAATTAAAGTACTTAGATTATTATCAGGCAAAGTAGACCAAACAGTGAATAATTACTAGTGATGAATGAATATTATGTTATTGTTAAAAGATTAATTCATAAACAAGGCATAATAACTCTAGATGTATAAGTTTCTAATAAAACAAAAAAATTACAAAATTTGTCCCTTCTTTAAGTTCTGCATGAGACAAACACTGGTAGAACTTAAAGAAGAAATGGACAAATCCACAATTATTGGAGTCTTTGGTACCTCTCAGTAATCAATAAAACAAATAGAAAATTATTAAGAATGGAGATGACTTAAACAACACTATCAATCAACTTGACCTAGTTGACATTTATAGACCACCTCACCCAGCAACAGCAGTACCTCAAAAATGTTAAAATAATTTCAATAATCTTCAATAATCTTCAAGATATGTTCTCTGACCGTAACAGAGTTAAAGAAGAAATTAGTAACAGAAAATATATTTAAAATCTCCAAATATTTTGATATTAAACAACATTTTCTAAATAATCCATGAGTTATTTAACACAGGGAAGATGGAAAACATTCTGAATTGAATGAAAATTAACACATAATTATCAAAAGTGTAAGATGCAACTGAAGCAGTACTTAGAGGGAAATGCATAACATTAAATGCTCATATAAAAAATGTTATGGGGAGCTGGGGATATAGCTCAGTTGGTAGAGTGCTTGCCTCACAAGCACAAGGCCCTGGGTTCAATCCTCAGCATTGAAAAAAAAAATTATGGGGAAACTTGAAATTGAAAGGAACACAGGAGGAACAGACTCACAGCAAGGGAGGAGGCAGTAGCTAGACCCACCACTGTGCTCACACCATCTGTTACTCTTAGTCTTAGAAAGTGCCTCTGCATCAGTGCAAACTCCTGACCACCACAGGTTGCTGCCTGGAAGCCTCTACTGGCTCTGGAAGCTAGCTCTTACCGAAACAGCTGTTGCTACCCATAACCAAAATGGTATCCCTCTCTGGTTTCTCCTTCTTAGTATCACCCTTCCTGTCTTTGTAGTCCAGTGTTGGTGAGTCAGAGTGGCTGAGCCAGACCCGATGCCTCTATCCTTATTGTAAAAGCAGATGGGAGAGTGAGTGGTTTAAGCATTCACTTTCTATGGTGAGGGGTGAGGCAGGTTGTCTCCAATAAAAACTCAAAAAGTGAGGATCTGAGGGACAGAGGAAAAGATTTCAAAACAGCAAAATCCCCACTATACCCTCCCATCATTTTTCCCCAGTCCCTTTTCCTTCCCAAAGTCAATCACTCTCACTAGTTTCTGGAGGTTCCATTTAGAAAAGAATACATGTGTGTGAAGTCTGTCCCTCTCCCTTCTTTATATAATAGAAATGCATTAGGAAGTTAAGTGAGACTTTTCCTGACACTGTAGCCAGTCAGACCTGAGAACAAAGGGTACCGTATGGTTGAAAGAGGATTTCAAAACACTCTTTCAGGTCTTCAAAGACAACTGAGGAGGAAAGAGCACAGAAGAGGCCAGAGCTCTCTGGAATGCAATGTCTGTGTTGGGAGGCCACTCCTGGACCTCAGGCAACAACTCCATACTCTTCTCCCATCCACATCAGGCAAGGCTTCCACCAACCCTTTACTATAACTAACAAACGAAGAAGGGTGGTTAGGTAATTGTCAGGAGAATTCGAGGATATCAGCTGTAAAGGGTAGTTAATATATGGCTCCAGGCTGGCTGCCTGGTCCACATGGGTGGACAACTGGATAGAAGATTTAAATAAGGCATGAATGGAAACAGTAAATTCAACTAGACTGAACCTAATCGTATTGTTATGGTCTGTCTAAAGTGGCGTTAAAGGATGGTGAAGAAGTTGACTGAGCATGGGGAAAGTTTTGCATTGACAGTGCTTAGTTGCATTCAACCAAATCCACTGTGTTGAATGTTAAGAGACGGGATTGACTTAGGGATATGGAAAGCTTGTAGAAACACTGATGGGGTTAAAGACACAGACTCCAGGCTGAGATTCAGGGAAGCGACTTCAAAAGGGGGTCTGCCTCTGCCACAGTCATAAATAAATTAATAAAATAATAAATCGACCAATCAGGAAGCTGGCACAAGTTCTGTCTCCAAGATGCTATTTATTTTCTTTTTTCTTTTTGGTACTGGGGATTGAACTCAGGGGTACTTAACCACTAAGCCACATTCCCAGCCCCTTTTTGTATTTTATCTTGAGACGGGTCTGAGTTGCTTAGGGCCTCGCTAAAACGCTGAGGCTGGCTTCTCCCTCCCAATCCTCCTGCCTCAGCCTCCTTAGCTACGGGATTACAGGCATAGGCTACCTTGCCAGGTCCAAGATGCTATTACTATAGACAGGGTCCAAATGAATGATCCAAGTCCTAACTTTATAAGTCAAATTTGTTTTAAATCTAAGTATTTTGAAGGTGTATCTTATTTATAGAACCTAAATTATATGTCCTCACCCCTGGAGCATAGGAAATAGCAAAAAAGGGTTGTTGGGAGTGGTGATGGTTCTACATTGGAAAAATTGGATTTAAATTGTGAAGCAATATTAATTGTGGAAAAATCATTTAGTGGACTTAATAGTCTTTTCTCTTTAATGTATATGTGAAAGTATTTGGTAAGTGCCCTACCTCTATTCAGCTCCATGCTTGTAGACAAAATGCAGATCTCTGGGTCTTGCATGGGCAATGGTTATAATGTGGTGGAAAACCTTGAAGCTTAATGGAAATAGCATAGAATTTGTCAGGCAGGCCAGGGTGCAAATCACTTCCTGTCTCACTAGCTATGTGACCTTAGGGTAGTTACCTTTCTGGGCTCCAAGTTAAATACTTTTGTTGCAGGGCCATTGTGAGATTTTACTATATGCAGACCAAGTCTGTCATATAGTACCTCCCACCAATGCCACCAGTGGTAGTTGTTAATATTTTGATGTATGAAGAATGATGTCAATGACTACACGAGCCATCTGAGGGTAATTTGTGTTAAAATGGTGGGCTGACATGGAGCTACACTGAACAAGGCAAGCACCAACCAGAGCCAGGTGTAAGCAGCTATTGGGAAGTCCCCATAGCGCTGGCTGAATGGAATCTTCTACTCACCAGACAGTCTTCAGGGGCTTATCTCAAAGCTGGTCATGCTCCATTATGGTACATTTAAAAGTGCCCATTGCCTCCTGGAGTGATCTCTATGCCGTTGGCTCTACGCATGGGTGTGTGCAGCATGCCTGGCCACCTTCTCTGGCTCCTCCTGTACCCCACTCAGTCCACCAGTCCTGCTTCTTCCTCTCCACCCCAGCTGCTGCATGGTCTCAGGCTGCTCTCCTGCACCCGACTCTGGCAGGGGATTTGCTGCTCAACTCCCTCCTGATGAGCTGCCTTCAGTCTGGCTGCCAGTGATCCCTCTGCCTTCCTATGGTCTCCAGGATGGAATCTTCTTCTGTAGCACTTATGAAACCCTGCACCCCTCTCCCACCACCCCTCCAGCCTAACCCCCGCCCTTCCCACCATCCCTATCCTCAATTCAACTCAACTCTCTGGGAATTCCGACCCAGTGTCCAGGACACGGAGTGTTCTGTGTTTCACACGCAGTCCCGTCTACCTGGAACACAGTCCGCTGATTGGCTCATCTGAGAAGTAGGTGCGAGCTCTCAGGAAGCTTCACCAACTCCTTCACCTGGCTCAGGTGCAGTTCCCCCTGCTCCCACCCCGCTCGCCATGCAACCCTCGCTCTGGCAATCCCCTTGCTGCAGTGCAATGTTTTGCCTTTGACCTCCCACACTTAGGACATAAAGCCCATGGAAGGCTCTTTGATAATAAGAACCACATGTATTTTTATTATTATGTCCCTAGGACCCAGCACAACTCGTGGCATATGGTAAGTGCTCAATAAATAATGGTGACTGCTCCTCAAGATCAGTTAGGGATGAGTCTGGCTGCAAGTAAGGAAATGCCTAAGAGCAGCTTGAAAAGCAAAGGAGCTATTTCTCAGGGATGACGAGATGCTGAAGCAGGTGGCTATTCACAGATGTCATCTGGGAACATGGCTCTTTCTATTTTGTGTCTTGCCTGGGGTACTAGCCAAAGTTTCTTCATCAGCAATCAGCAATCAGGTCCCCAAACAGGGGAGAACCTACTTATCTTTATTCCCTTGTACTTATCACCATATTATAATACTTTTCTTAACATTATATATATATATAATTCATCTTTATATATAATTCATATATATATGTGTATATATATATGTATATATATATATCTTTCTCTCCTGTTACTACTAAAATGTAAAATCTCAGGAATGCAGGAGATTTTGTGTTCTTTTCACTCAAGTGTCTCCAGCATTAGAACAGTGTCTAGTAAATCGTAGAACTCAATAAAAATTGGTTGATTAAATGGACAAAGGGATCTTTCTGCCCTTTCTTCCAATCTTGGCTTTGTCATCCTATTTCTTGCCTCATGGCTACATGATGGCTGCTGCTTTCCAGTTATCATGTCCATATCCAAGACAAACAAAACAAAAAGCAGGAGGAAGAGTTTTGCCAGACACACGTGTTCCTTTGTATTCCCAAACAAAAACTTCCCCAAATCCCCAGCTGACTTTAGCTCACATTGCTTTGCCTCAGGTGATGTCATAAGCTACCATCAGCAGCAAGAGGAGCTAGGAAGGCAAGTAAGTAATGGGGCATAGTGCTACTCTAAGCAAAACTGGGGAAAAGAGGGGGCTAAATATGGGGTAAGTAAATAATGAAGGTCTGCTGTGAAATTGCCAAAGGAAGAAACTAAACCTAGGGAACAGAGTGGAAAACATGCCATTCTCTTCTCAAAACATCTCTCTGCATCTCATTCCACCTTTTCCCAGATAACCAGCCCTTGGCCACTGGAGTAAACCAGTGGGGCAGGCAGCCCAAGGCCTGAGGCTCAGGAATGCACAGACATTAGCGTCTGCCCTTGACGCTTACTGAAAGGCCAGCCCATAATAGTGCTCAAATAATTGCATCTCCCAGACTCACAAGCACGCTCAGCCTTGTTCAGGCAATTAGCTCCTTCCTGAGTCTCTGAACTTGACCACCACAGGTCAGCACTGCCCAGGCTTCGGGTCCTCCAGACTGCTCATTGATGGAGAAACTTTGGCAACTGTTAAATTGCCTGCAAATGGGTCCAGTCACGCAGAAATATCCATGCAGTGTCCTCAGGCTCTGTGTGTGTTTTCCCCAGCTAGGAGAGTGGGACCCAGAGCTCTCCTCTACTGCCCTGCAGGCTGCCTGGGCTGCACATGCTCCAGAAAGCGACTGCGGCTCATTTGAACTTAGAGGAGGGGGGCCTGTGATGCCATCTGAAGCCTTTGTCGTAAAATCTGAAGATTTTACTTAACAACAAACTTGAATACCTGGACAGATCCTCTTTTCTACTTTGGTAATCCTAAGCTCATTAACTTTTTTCAAATTTTTGTTTTGTTTTTTTCACTGAAAATAAAGAGGGAAAAAATGTTAGCTTGTTCTTAGAAATTAAAAGTTATCAAATAATTGACACCCAGAAAAGTCACTTGCAGCTCAAAAATTCTGTGATTCTGTGATTCAGTCTCAGCTTTTTAATGTGAGACTACGTCCCACTAAAGGAGTCACTTTGATCCCCTCTGGCCACCTTTAAGCTTATTAGTATAATCACCAAATAGCGCTAATGGAACATGATCACTTTTTTAAAAAATACATGTAATATCTTCCATAGCCAATTTTCCTCTTATTTCATTAAAAATACCTGTTTTCTTCTCAGATGTGACATGCAAAGGCTGGGAGTCCCAGACCTTGCTAAAAGAGAGAAGGCACATTCTCTGCATCATGTCCTAAGTATTTCCAGGGCTTCCTATGGTGGGAAGAAAATACTTTCCTATCTCCTATGTCAGCCAGTGACTTTCTGTCTAGACTATTCCCACATATCCAAGAGAATTGTGTTGAAAGAGAATAGATCCTTAAAGACCTGAACTCTATCTCGTTTAGAACTCTGACTTCTCCTGGTCCTCAAAGAGAGAGAAAAAATTCTAATCCTCCAGTCATGAGCATCCTTAGCCCTGGGAAGTGTGTTGACATGCTAGAAGACAGTACCTCAGAAACACTGCCATGTTAAGTATCTATGTGGCCACTGCTTCTGCCATTGTTCCTTTTTTGCTGGAAGGAAAGGGTGCGTGTGAAGTCGCGGCCATACATGACAGTCCTATGCGATGTGATGCCATGATCCAGCTGTCTCTTACAGTACAGCTTTTCATTCCAAGATAGCCCGTTGTGCTGGCTGTTTTGGATACAGCTTGGCATGAGCACAGAAAGACCATACAGCCACCCACAACTTGATCTACTAGTCGTGAACGGAAACTTTTGAACACGTTCCACCAGCTGCACAATGGTGCCATTTATTACTTTATTCTCAGGGGAAAACGTTCTCTGTGTGAATAACACCAGGCACTTATGTAAGCCTCTTCATTTTCAGGGAGCTTTATGGGTGTCAGCAAATTCACACAACACCCTGGTAAGGTAGCAAAGCATTGTTATGCCTTCTTTACAGGCAGAGAAACCAGATCATGGCCTCAGAGTTTCCCAAGGCCATGTGGACAATAAGTGGCATGGACTTGTTTCCAGACAGACCCACACTCTTCTGCTGGAGAGCACAATTTCTCACTATGGAAAGTCTCAACAGGGTTCTGCCCTGGACCTAACACTTTTGAAGATTACTACCCTGGCATTTGACACATTGTTAATGCTACCTTACCTTGGGTTTTGTCCAGATGGGTAAAAATGAGGTGGGGCACCTATATGGGATACTGGTGAAGGCTTTGGCATCTCCCTCCTGCCTTGTCACTGAGTAATTGTCCAATCACAGGATCATCGAGGCTGGGAGGGAGAAGAGCTGTGGATACATAAAGACCCATGAGAAAAAAATGTGTAATACTCTCCATAACATGGAATGGATTTGTTGATTTCAACTGCTACTTAATAGATCAGGAAAGAATTTTGCCTACCATCTCCAGGACTGTGCTTGGTAGTGGGTTGAACTGTGGTCTCCAAAAACAAACGTTCAAGTCCCAGCCTTCCCTGAGTGCGTCACATAACCTTATTTAGCAAATGAATCTTTACAGGTGTGATTAAAATAAGAATGGATAAAGAAAATGAAATATTACTCAGCTTTAAAGAAGAATGAAATTATGGTATTTGCTGGCAAATGGATGGATTTGGAGAATACAATGCTAAGCAAAATAAGCCAAACCCCAAAAACCAAAGGTCAAGTGTCTTCTCTGATATGTGGATGCTAAGGATAGCATCACAATAAGGATGGGGTCGTTAAGGAAGAATAGTTCCTCTAGATTAGTAGAGGGGGACAAAGCGAGGGGAAGGGGTATGGGGGTAGAAAGGATAGTAGAGTGAAACAGACATTATTACCTCGTGTACATATATGACTGCATGACTGATGTGATCCTGCACTATGCACAATCAGAAAAATGAGAAATTATACTCCGTTTATGCATGATTTATCAAAATGCATAAATGCATTCTACTGTCATGTATAATTAATTAGAACAAATTTAATTTTTTTCAATTTAGAAATGAGATATCGTGTGTGTGCATGCATGTTAGAAGGCAGTAATGACTTTAAAATGACTGAAAATTACTCTCCTTGACAATCAACATTGTCCAGGCATAACTGGACCATCTGGAATCATCCTGCTGTGAAGACAAGAGAGAGGCAATGCCCAGCACCAGAGCAGTGAATGCCGATCCTAATTGCAAGGCAGTGGCTTTCATACCTCCTCCAGGAACACACACTGGAGTGCAGAGTGCCCTTTACAAATAATGAGATGATTACCACTAAATTAACACAAATTCATTACATGAAATTCATAATAATATTGAATTCATAATATAGAAAATAACTGCCTCCAAAATGCATGTGATACATATTCCTCTAATTTCTTATCCTCCCTCAGTCAATAATATTTTTTTCCCTTTGGTCAACCTTTTCTGTCTCTCTGTCTCTCTCTTAACTTTAAAGAGTTGGAATAGAGAGCTAGATCTTCAGGGCAGCCTGGTGTCTACTAATTCTTTGGGCTAATTCAGCGTGACCCAGCGTTTGCTGGGTGCTCCTGGGTGGAAGGCTCATTTCTTGCAAACCTTGAGTCAGACAAAAAGCTCTCACTAAGTGCAGCTGAGGTGAGACTTCATTTATGCCTAAGGCAGATTGGTTCACCTCCTCTGTCAAAGGTCAGATAGTAAACACTTCAGGCTTTGCAAGCCGTGGGTCTCTGCCGCAACTGTTTAACTCTGCGTGTTGTTATATTACCATCCTACTGCTATGTAATAAATTACAATAAACCGAGTGGTTCAAAACAACACTCACTTATTATGTATGGTTCTGTAGGCCAGAAGTCTCAGTGGGCTTATCTGAGCTCTCTGCTTAGGGTACACGAGGCTGGTGTATAGATCTTGGCTGGCTCAGCTCTTCTCTAGAGTATCCAGGAAAGAATTCATGAAAGTTCATGGATTCTTCCTCCATGAACTTCTTGGGACTTCATCCCAAGTCCATGAAAGTTGTTGGAAGAGCCTAGCTCCTTGTGATTATAGGACCGAAGTCAGTCTCCTTGCTACTTGTCTCAGCCCCCAGAGACCTCTACCAGGCCTCTTGTGGGCAGACCATAATTTGCAGAATTGTTTGCAGTCTTCCAGGGCAGCTGGAGCACATCTCTCTAGCTGCTCCTGCTGCTACCAGGTAGGGAGAACTCTACTTTTAAAGGGCTTTTGTGATAAGGCCAGGCCCATTAAAATAATCTTCCTTGGAATCACTCAGACAACTGATCAGTTACCTCAAGTATATCTGCAAAATTTTATTTTTTCCATTTAATATAACTTAAGTCCTAAGAGCGATTTCACTCGAGGGAAGAAAATTATTCAAGGGTGATCATCATGAGGGTCATTTTAGAATTCTGCCTACCACATCTAAGTTCTCACACAACTTAAGTTACAGGCACTGGAATTCAAATTCTATGAAATGTTTGTGTGCAACAAAATATTCTTTTGATTTCTTTCTTAGCCATCTAAAAGTGTAAAAACTACTCTTGACTTGTGAGGCCACAGAAAAGTCGACAGAGGGCCAGATTGGCCCATAAGCTGTAGTTTACTGACTACAGGTTAGGGGCTCAAGTAAACAAACCTTTAAGGAAGAATAATTGTCATAATGTCCCACTGAAGTCCTTAGTAGGTACTCAATGAATGAATGAACGAATGGACAAATATTAGGTTCCAGAAGACACTGAGGTCTTATGTCCACTTTGATAACTAGAGTAAAACCATTTTGGCAGTTCCTTTTAAAGAAGACCAGATACTACCTCTAAAGTCCCTGGCTGCCCAGAGTCCAACTCCAGCACCTGGGACCATCCCTCAGGCACCAAAGAGAAAGTCTTATAACTTCCAGGGTGATCTTACCATGCAGGCCAATCCAGACCACATTATCTGATACCTGGAGTCAGAGGCCTCAGCAGTCTGTCCCAGAGATGCTGGGATCAGCATCAGGCTTCAGTTCTCTGTAATTACAGGTTGGCTTGTCTAGTTGAGTAAACATACCAAAACCCGGACAAATGTCATTTTGTTTCTTGGGAGGTCAGATGGAAGGGGTAAGAGAGGCTTGGATCACCCTGAGAATCAAAATCATGATAGACCTAGTGCCATGGGGAAAATAATGTTGCAAGGTGAGATCTCTCACCCAGGTTTGAAGGATCCATCCCCTGTGGTTTTGTTTTATTTAGTTTTAATTTTGTTCTATTTGTTTGTTTGGTACTGGGGATTTAACCCAGAGGTGCTTAACCACTGAGCTACATCCCCAGCCCTTTTTGTTTTGTTTGTGGGTTGTTGTTTTTTTTGTTTGTTTGTTTGAGACAGGGTCTTACTAAGTTGCTTATAGCCTTGCTGAGTTGCTGAGGCTGGCTTTGAACTTGGGATCCTCCTGCCTCAGCCTCCCAAGCTGCTGGGATTACAGGCATGTGACACCATACCCAGCTCCTGTGTTTTTGAATTGGACAATATTCCTAGAATGGGAAGGGTCATACTATTGCTAGGGTCATATTAGAGAATTCCTATCTGCTCTGGGAAAACTGGGAAAGTGTCCCAGTTTGTGATATTCTGGGCTTCCAGATGCACAGAATGTTAGGATGAGAGGGGCTCCAGGGGTCCCCTTCCTCAACTCTTGGGTAGGTGCATAAGAAACCAAGTCTCAGGGAAGTCTCAGGAACATTAAATTACCTTCCCAAATGTCCCAGGGTACTTAGAGTGAATTAAAAAAAAAAAAAAAAACTATTTGTCCCAATTCCTAATAAAACTTTATCTGTTTCACATCCTTTCTTCTCCCTGTGTCCCACACTCTTAGCATTTTCTTGCTGGTTAGCACTTCACCTAGAAGTGTGCAGAGATCATCAGTCTTTCCTCCATGGTCAGAGAACCTCCCTGGGTGGTGCCACTTTTTATGTTGCAATTCAAAATATTTCATACACTTCCTTGTCTCCCTTTTCCTGGTTACTATGTAAGATAATATATTCAGACTGTTGAATCAACATCGCCAAATGAGAGCCTGGGGCAGCCTGGTTTGGTGTGTAGACAGTCAGGCTGAGTTCATAGGGATCCCTGCGTTCAATATCAATATCCAAAGAAGGTAAGAGGATGTTTCCCAAAGATTTATTTGTATTTCTACTAATGTGTGACTGAGTTTTCTTTGAAATGGAGTGTCCTGATTGGCTTCCTTCACCTTAGCAACACCCTAAATCTTTTGGAGAATATGTTTCTGCTTGAATCCCTGATCACTGGTCACATCACTCCTTGTCCAGTCTGTCCACAGAAGCCCACCCCATTATGGTTGTTGCCCCATTCCTGTCTCTAGGCCTCCTGTACATAAGCTTGCAAGGGCATAACTGGGGGTCTTAAGTGCTGAGTTTCTTGGTGGAAACTCACAGGACTGCATTTCCTCAAGTCCATCTCCCTTTCTCTAAGTGCTTCAGGTGGTCTCTGTGTCAGCAGGTGCTCATCTTGCTGTTCCCCATCCCTGGGTATATCTGGCTATCCCTCCCTAGCTTCACAGGTCCCTGCTGAGGTCATAGCTGTCACCCACCCAGGGTCCTCCAGCTCCTCCCCAACATAGCACCCCCGTGGCCTCACTTGTCCTCTGTTCGGCACAGGCCACAACAGGTCTTGAGGCATTTGCTGCTAATGGCTGTGCTTTCTCTTCTCTTCACTGTTTACACTCCCTGATGAGATTCTGCCTTGCTCTACTCTGGTACTGTCCCCTGTGGTTCCACTCTTATTCAACTCCCTCTTGTCATTCCCCAGAGGCCTTGCTCTTGAAGAACATGGGACTTGTGTCATGAGGTCCTGAAGAAGTGATACCATGAAGCCACCGACCCCAAATTGCCTCTCCACTGAGAAGCCCAGGATCAAGCTCGGCTCTCTGCTTGCCTAGGTGAGCCCTCCCTGCCACTCCTGCCAGGATGCTGCCACAGGGAAACTAGGGCGCAGCCCCTGTCTGCACCTCCGCCCCCGCATGCCTCACCACTCAATCTCAAGGAGGCCACTGCAGCCTTGTGGCTGCCAGCCCTGAAGGTCCTGGCTGCCCCCAAGGCCCTCAGTGGTACCCTCTGCCCCCGTTCTCCTCCCCCACCCTCTAGGTCAACCGCACCCACGTGGAGCCTGTGTTGTTGGAGCCATAGGTTTCCCTTTCCTTTGGGATCCTGAACCACAGGCCTTGAAGATGTTCCTCTCTTATCAAAGGGACTCCTATCTCAGCTCAGGCACTTGAACATGGACCCCACAGGAGATTGCAGACATCTCCTGCTGTCATCTTGGCTCAGATGTGTTTTTGAACTTTGTAAAAAAATTAACTTCCAATTTGGTAAACATAAAAATGTTGTCCCACCACCCAACAAGGTCTTTATATGACCCACCTATTGAGATGAGACCCCCCAGTCCCAACAGGTGGCCTCTTGGAAGGCCACCAGCTGGACTCCCTCCAGCAGAGAAAACTTGTCAAATCATTCTTCATTTATGTTATAAGAGCAATGGGGTTTTTTTTTTTGCTTCCACAATTATTAAATTCTGTTCTAATAGGAAATACATGTTTTTAAAGTATACATACATTTCTTTCTAGAAATGCTTATATGAATCCCTAGGAACTTTCCTTCCTTTGTTAGAAAACCAATGCTACACATTGTTAGGAGATCACAAGGTCAAGTGTGGAAGCCACACAAAAAGACCACTCTCACGGGAGCCAGGGGAAGAAAGCAGAGTTCCACTAGGAAACTACCTTTGCATGCACTTTTTAGGCCAAGCAGTGCTCTTGGAAAGAGGCACGGGCTCTGTTCCCACATAGAAGCTCTGTTTTACATAGCACACTTCTGCGTTTGGCTGTTAATTTCTCAAATGAAAAAGGTTTCACCTCAACCCACAGAGAAGTGCTGCTTTCTAAATTTCTTCTTTCTCATGCAGTGACTTCCACGTGACTATGGGACAAACCTGTTGGCTTTGTCATTTCCCATCGGCAGGTCCTTGAGAAGCAATGTGAAAACCCTCCAGTCCAGAAAGCCCAATGGCAGGAGGCTGTGTGACTCAGAGCTTTCAGCCAGGGGCAGGGAAGGTGTGTGCCCAGGTGCATTTTGATATGGCTGGCGGAATTCTGCTGGAGAAACAAGAGACCACAGGTTGCAGGGCTTTTCTGTGAACCGGATTATTTTTAGACTTTGCCTCTCCCTCAGCAATAATGAGGTCTGGTGAGACTTGTCATAATCTTGGGGTGTGAACAACATGAGATGTGGCTCACTCCAGCTCAGGACGCCAAGGGAAGAACATCAGTGTGGCAACTCCTCAGAGGGCTGGCAACAGAGGTGTGATTCAGGCCTGTCAACTCCACACGGTTCTGCAGGCTTTGACCACACAATGCTCTTTGCCCTCATCACAGTTACATCATACAGTTGGACAGAGCTGGGGCTGGCCCTCCAGAGACACGTTCACTACAGTGAACAAGGCTGTTCTGCCCAGCCAGGAAAGGAGAGCAGAGAGAGTTGGCATTAATGGCTCCCTTTCATGTCAGCAGGGTTTGGTAAAAAAAGAGAAAAGGGCTTAGTCATGTTTTTATCCCCCCAAACCTTACTACACATGCAGGATATTTGGCATTTTATTCAGTAGTTGATTCACATTTCAATTTTTAGCAGTAGACAAAGTAAAACTTCGTGAATCATATGCATTAAAATCCAGAAAGCCTTTTCCAACTTGACAGTAGACCAGAGCTTTGAGCTTACATTTCACATGAGGAAAAACAAATGTTTCAACGAAGCGTCCTAAATTCTTAGAAGAATCAGAGATAAGAAGCTCCTGCCAGCAACTTCAGTGTCCCTGGCCCAATTTAGCGATTTGTGCCTTTGGCAGCACTCCCACTGACAGGACAGAGGACTCTTTGGGAAGACAGAGCCCATTTGAAAGGCGAGTGTTACTCATAAATTATCTCCAGATGGTCCAGTTCCTACCATTCCTACGTTGCTCAGATTTTCAGAGTGGAAATTTTAATCACAGACCATTCGAGGTTGATTAGTCTAAGCTGGGGACAATTTCGAGAACTCAGATGACCAAAAGAAGGCAAAAGAGCACCTCCTGGGACTGCTCTGGGAGACCTTTGCCTGTGGAAGCTTGGTTAATTGCCATTCTCATTCTGCTTTGCAATTCACAAAGCCCCTTTCACAGACTCCCAGACAGGACTTCTTTTGCACCTTGGTAGGAACTACTGCAAACATCCTCCAGGGAGGGACTCAAATTGATTATTTTATTTATTTTTTTAGAGCACTTAATATATATATATATATATACACACACATATATACATATATATATATTCACATACATATATATACATGATATTAAGATATATGTCTACATGCTTTACATACATATAAGAATACAATCTAATAAGATTTAAAATCTAATAAGATTAAAAATTATAAAACATAGGTTAGTTAATAGAGTTCCAATCATACCTGTTCCACTTAAATGCTCCATCACATCCGGGGCTGATATCTGATCTATTCTTACACATCTCCCTCCCTTCTCCCCTTCCCTCCTTGCCTTCTGTACTCCAGTCCTTCCACTGGTCCTTCCATTATTTCTTTTATTTATCCATAATAAGATTTACAGAGACCCATGTGCCAGGCATGGGGTGGGTGCCGTTCAGAGCTCAAAACACAATTTCTTCAGATGGCAGATGAAGAAAAAAGTGGAACTTGTGCTTGTCCCTGCCACAGAGTTTTGCAGAACCTCATAAAACCAGCCTCTGAGGATCCACATATGCAAAGGGGAAAAAAACCCTTCCCATCTTTACTTCCACCAATTACAAATACAAGACCCTGCAGAAAGATTATCTGAGATGATATTTTTCTCATTTTTCAGGCTGCCATTCACCAAATGTCAGTTTCCCTTTCCTTTTGGCTGAAAGCAACATGCCAGATGCATGCATCAAATGGATCATACCATAATTCAGAAGTTGGCCAACAACTGGCCTACGAACAGCTGCTTGTTTTGGAAATAAAGTTGTATTGGAGGACAGCCCCACCCATTTTTTAAAGTTTGACCTATGGCTGCTTTTGCAGTACATCAGCAAAGCTGAGTGGTTGTGAGAAAACCAAAAAGCACCCAAGCCTGAAATGATGCTCTCTGGCCCCATAAGAAGATGTTTACAAACTCTTGCTATTTGTGAACATGGTCATCCCTTTTATTATTGGATGTGATCTTTCTACTTCTCTAAACATTATCATTTTAAGCAAGTGAAACCTTTCACTTGGCCATATTCCTGCATATAAGACCAAGTTTTATAGTAGGAAAAGAGTCCAATAAAAAAATAAATAATGCAGGTCTGGAAATAATTTATAGTCATCTCCTAGGTCATCTGGGGTTTTAGCAGAGTCTGCCAAAAGTTGTGGTCACTGTGTGAGATTGCATTTTTCACCCGTAAATAAGTACAGGTAATTATAATATCTAGTTCAAAACTCAAATGTAATTCAGAAGAAGAACAAGAAAAAAAGAAAGAAAGAAAACCTTTTCTTCCCCCATTTTAAGTTTAGATGAGCCAAGTTAAACTTCCTCTCCGGCTGAAAGATGTTGGTAGAACTCATACTGCAGTGAATGTTGTTACAGCTGAGGGAGAAAGGGCCTTGAACTGTGTTTCCAGAAGGTCAGCCTGAAGCACCCTCAAGTCCTGTGTTGGGGAGCTAACTACTATTCAGTAAATAAGGCGGGACTCCAAGATTGCCATGTAAATGGACCCACTTGTATATTTCATTGATGTTTGACTCTCTGATTCTCTTCCCCTCTGAAAGAAGAGGGGGAAAAAAGTCGCTTAGCTTTAGAAAGCTCCCCAGGGTGGCTGGAAGGTGCCTTCTTTTAAACTATCTGGGTGGCAGTAGTCCTGCCTGCAGTTAAAATTGTGGCAGTTGGCAGGAGGGAGTCGCTGATCAAGTCACCTTTTGAACTTTGTGGGAACGTCAGGATACAGCTGTCCCAGTCAAACATTCTAGTTGCTTCTTTAGAAGCTGCTTCGGAGTTTTTCTCTTAGTGCAGGAAGACCAAGATGGTCACATCTCTTAAATTTTTCTGGGGCTTCCTGATTGTCCCTGGATCAAAACCCAAGTAAACCAGAGAGGTGCATAGTGATCATAACAACCCCTGCAGGGGAGCCGGGCCTCCCGCCCTTGTCAAGAGGAGTCATCTAGGACAAGCCTGGCATCCTGGACAGAGGCCAGAGCAAACAGCCCCTGAAGGCAACAGTCCATAAACGCCCAGGGTCTGGCGATGCTCTTAACACACACAATGCCAAATGCAGCAAAAACATCACCACCAGACCCGCAGGAGAACAACGAGAAAACCATTGACTGCAGTGTGCCAGCCTGGGAGTCTGGGCAATTAGAGACAGAAAGTTTCACCTTCATGAATATTCAACAAGAATCAATAAAAGTGCTTTGGGGAAGTTCCCATCTAGAACTTCCACCCCGTTCCACAGTAACCTTCTTTCCAAAACATCTGAGAGGAAAGCCTTCCTCTTCCTTTCCCAAAGAATGCTGGATGTGTGCTAGGTTTTCCCTATCAACAGTACAAAACAATGACTTTTCTATCTGTTTATTAGCTGAGACAGGTATTAACATCTGTGACTGCGAAGGTACTCATAAATGAAGGTTTTCATTTTGGAGCACCTTTTCTTTTTTAAGTTAAAATGTTTTTGATTTATGTTATCCACTATTTCACTTCAATTCTGACATACAACTTTGTAAAACGAGCAGGGTACTATTTATTTCAAAGCAAGTGAGGCTCAGAGGGATTAGATGACTTATTAAATTTGCATTGTTTACTTGTTAACCATGTTTATGATACATTATTTATCTGTGCTGTGAAGTATTTCCCAAACACAGAACCTTAGAAAAATATAGAGAAAAATACAGTCGTTGTCTCATGACTAAACAATTAAGGCTTAATCAAACAAGGGAAAAGCATGATTTGGCAGGAAAGTACAGGTTTGACTGTCAGATCTACATAACTACCAAGTGCTTCAGGAATGATATCCTGGACCTCTGAGTCTCATTTTCTCATCCATAAAATGGGCATAATAATATCCACCATGCAAGATTGTTGTGGGAATTATAGATAAAATCATAGGGGTGAAGGGAAAGCTTTGCCTTCTCCCTCTGAAGGTTTGCTGGAATGAACAATAGACTGAAAGAAGAAAAAGGCATGCAAATTTATTTAAGGTATCTGGAGAAAATCCCAGGGAAGTGAGAACCTTAGTTATATACCCTTCTTCACAGGGGTGGGAGAATATAGGTGACTTTGAGGTGTGGTAAAAAAAGTTTAGGGAAGAAGAGTGAACCCAAAAGACAGAAATTAGCTTGTTAATGATTCCATTTGAAATTTGAATGAGCATTAGACAGACAATATCTTGTGACAAAGTCCATCCAGGTATGGCACATTCCTGAGTCTTTATTTTCTGCCACAGATAATGAGATTGCAGGGAGAAGATGAATGGCAATTGTGTTCTCTTTAGCATAGGTTTGGTATTTAGGCAGATAAAAGAATATCAGAGTAAAACCTCTTCCATAATGTGCTGACCTTCAAAGATCTTTAATTTAAAATAACCAGCATACCAGAGTACTGTATCTTGTGGTGAAATTAATCACTCTTTTCTCATTTTTGAAGACTTGGAGCTATTTCTATAGACTTGTACGATTATTTATATGAAAAATGTTAAGCTTGCCAAAGGACCCTGCCACCTCAATCAAATCTGCAGGCACAAACTAAAGAGAAATGACTCTTAGGAATTAGTGAGACCAGGTCCCATGATTTCTTTAAAGTAAGTATATAAGGTATTTAGAAAGTAATAAAAGAGGAAGAGAATCATGTCACTGACGTTTGAGAATATGCAATATGACTATTCACTCTTTTATGTACCAAATATTTACTGTGCACCTACTACATGTGTCAGGCTTTGTTAGAGGCAAAGATATTACAATGAAGAAAAAAAGACACTTTTGTGGAGCTCATTTGTGGAATGGATCTTGAATGGCAGTTACATTTCCTGAGATCTTTTTATCTATCAGCTCAAGAATGTTATGTGATGTGATGACTATTATTTCTTTTTTCCTTTCCAGATAAGAAAATCGAGCCTTGGATAGACTGATTTGCTTGACCAAGAACAGACAGCAAGCACTTCAGTGCTGGAGTCGGGATGTGACCCTAGGCAGCTCGGTTTCAAAGCCCACGTGTTTCACTGTCCTAATAATAAGATAAAACCTCAAGTACAGACAGCCTTGACTTTGCATAGTCATGCAGGACCATAAAACATACCATGCAGTCAAAAACCTTGCAAAATGATCTTAATGATCACTGGGGGAAATTACTATTGTTTCATAACCTTTAGAAATTGTTGTCAAAATATTAAAAACTCTCAAAAGGTTGTAAGTGTATGGGCACAAGGAGAAATGGTAAAGCAAATATTTACTTAGCATACTGTAATTTAACAGATTAGAAATAAGGTTGAGATCCCAGCAGCTTGGGAGGCTGAGGCAGGAGAATTGCAAGCTCAAAACCAGCCTCAGCAACTCAATGAGGCTCTGAGCAAGTTAGTGAAACTGTCTCAAAACTGAAATATAAAAAAGGACTGGGGATGTGGCTCAGTGTTTGAGCACCCCTGAGCTCCATCCCTGGAACAAAGAAAGAAAGAAAAAGGGTTGAGAATTAAAGTGTTTTATTGCTTTGTAAAAACTTATCAAGAATACTGTGAGCAGTGTGTTCTGTGTTCTTTTATGTGATGCTGAGTCACATGTGGCCACAAGATGAGAGTCTCAGTAAAACAAAGTGTATTGTAGTCACTGATCCTGGAGACAGGAGGCACATGAGGGCTCAGGAGGCAGAAGTCAGAGAAGGTTTAGGCTAGAGCCTTTGTTGGGGTTTCTGAGGGAAGTGGAAAGAGGACGGTGAAGAGTCCAGGGCTGGCTAGTCTGAATAACTGCAGCAGGTATTAAATTATAGGAATCTCTAGGGGCCTGGTACCTGGCCTCAGGAGGATTAAGGCAGAGGACTGTTGCCTCCTGAGGTGCCTGGGCCACATAGAGGAGGTACTGCTCTGGACTAGACTAGTAATTTCCACATCAAAAGCATGCTTCTCCTCTGCTGTCTGTAAGAATTGGCTAGCCCCAGAAAGACAACCTCTCCTGAGCCAGAAAGGTTTTGAAAATGTTGACACATCATAATATACGAAAAAATATGAAAAAATACACAGCACTTATTTCGATGTCATATAAGTCATAAGAATGAGCAGGTATCTTCTCTGTGCCTTGGTAAATTGTCAACCTCCTTTCTAAAGCTGTTAGTGTTTTAGTCAGCTTTTTCACTGCTGTGATTAAAAGACCTGACAAGAACAATTTTAGAGGAGGAAAAGTTTATCTGGAGGCTCACAGTGCCATAGGCCTCAATCCATAGACAGCTGGCTCCATTCCCTGGGGCTCTAGGTGAGGCAGAAGATCATGGCAGAAGAGTGTGGGGGAAGAGAGGGGGAAGTGGCTCACATGATGATCAGGCAGCAGAAAGAGACTCCACTCTCTAGATACAAAATATATGCCCCAATGGCAAGCCCCCAATGCCCACCTCCTCCAGCCACACCCTACCCACCTTCAGTTACCACTCAGCTAATCCCATTAAGGTATTGATTCACTGATTAGGTTGAGACTCTCATAACCCAATCATTTCTCCTCTAAACCTTCTGATACATGAACTTTTGGGGGACACCTCATATCCAAACTGCAACAGTTAGCTTCCAACATTTTATCCTTTGTACTTTGAACACTGTAAAATATTTCTGAGATTCCTATTAATGTGATATCTTGCTGATGTCACTTTCTTTGGGACATCTTTCTCCTTTTTGTAGCTTGCTTGTTTGTATCAGTAAATTCAACTTCACTCAGCTCCTTTAGTTGCTCAGGTAGTCCAGAATGGCTGAGCTTCAACATTTGCCAGCTCAGCTGTGTTTTCAAAACTTCGTTTATGTTCAATTTGCATTTCATTGCCTATGTTCTCATTTTTTAAATTGACTTGCTTCACTTTCATTTCCTTGGTTGATTCCTTCACTTATTATCCATATTGTAAAATGTCACGTAAGCTATTGCTGGTAGACAAGTCATGCTTTGCTGTCTGTATGAACTGAATGACAGATGTATAGTGACCCATCATTGAGGGACTGTGAAGGAAGTGGCATGATTGCTCATTAGCTGATCATGATGCCCATACTTGCAAAGTGATTTGTGTACTGAAGAGCTGGCAGCCAAGTTCATGTTTCATGCAAGCACTCAGAGTTCATAAACCATGGTGACTGAAATATGAACCATGTTGCTTCTATTTAACTAAACTAACTCAATCATCATGACTGAAATTGGTGCACATTGAAACCCTGCCAAGGGAGGGCAACCTGCTTCTCAGTACTGGATCTTGCATAACTGCAACATTGAAAAGGTAGCACATTTTTAAAGAAAGCAAAACTGATTTTATTTTGCCAAGTTGTTTTTTTCCGTTGTGTAAAATTGCAGGGTGTGGCCACAGAGCACTATTGTTAATCCTTCAGTTGAAAATCCAGCCCACACATCTTTCCTCACCCAATGGACCTGCTCTTTTGGGATAATTACACCTCGTTCACAAAGCAGTAGTGAAGATATTTCCTGTCTTCATGAAAAACGCTTCCATCCTCTCACAGTGGGGAGGAAAAGGAAAGAGAATGCTTATCCATCACAACAGGATACGGAGCTCTGCAGCTAGGTCCTGCCCAGTGGCTCTGATTTAATGTGCAGTAGGAATCCAGGCACAAGTCTAAGCAATATGCCATATGTGCAGGCCCCACGAGAAATCAGAGCAAGCCTGAAGGAAGCTGGTACGGTAACAGGCCCCAAGGACAACCTGCATTCTTCACCACAACGTTCTGCGTCCTTGCCGCCTGGCTCTCACGGGTCTCTATACACATACATCAGTGTGTGTATGGCGGGGGCTGGTTATGGGGGTGCCGAAGTCTGCATTTGATTCATCCTGTTGCAGATGCTATTGTGAAAGTGAGAAGAGAAGCCGTGGGAGGAGGAGGTGCGTGGAAAGGGAAGGGTGAGTGCTGACAGGTTCATGCAGAGTGCACTAAGAGCATCTGATCCAAAAGAAGTGCGGGAAGGGCAAGTTTTAGTTGGGGGTTCCCAGAGGCTGATCTTGAACACAAGTTAAATTGGGGAATAAACCCAGGAAGACCAGGAAAGGGGATGGGGGTGGGCCACGGAAGACAAAGAAGCAATATAGTAATATGTGAACGAGCAGGCTACTGAAGTGGGCCATTGCGGCTCAGTCACCCTGGAGACCTCTGTGGGGTGATGTAGAACCCACCTCTGAGAGTCTCACCCAAATGACAAGAAAGCTGAGGTGTTTGCATATCAGATCTCATCCTGGTTGCCGACTGCTTGCAGTCTATTAACATCCCAGCACTTGGGACCAACCCTGCATGTGGAGCACACCCTCAGGAGGCCAGAGGAAGCCTAGAGGCAGACATTCTTGAAGTACTAAGCCATCTGGAATGTCCAAAGCAGGGCACCCAGTGGGTATGGCCAGCGCATCACTAATGTCTGCTACTGGATTCTAAATACGGTCTAGGCACGTTCCAAGCACTTCGGATATAGATTTTTAAGGCTTACCACGCAGTTATAGAATAGTTTCATCTTTAGGATAACAGAAAAACATTGATTGGAGTCAGGTGCTCTATGTGAGCAGGGTCCCCAGTGGCATAAGTTACCAGGCAACTCTTCTTACTTAAGCCACTGTTCTTGGGAGTCTTATCATTTCAATGGCTGAATCTGTATCCTAATGAAGAGTATGATGATGGAGTTTCAGTTATGGCTCTGACATCAAACAGAAGAGGATGTGTGATCCCAGCCCTGCTGCAACACTGAGACCTTCTGCATGAGGTGCTGGATCAGCTACTGTGGCTACTGTGGCTACTACTCAGCCCACCCCAGCACGCACATTTCTTCCCTTGCTTTGACCAAAGGCGGGCCCAGCCTCTTCTAGCATTTCTTTTCCTTGTGGAGGGAGCTGGTGCAAGAGGCAACATGATTGAGTCCTGCTGAGCTCCTCTACGAGTCACTGCTTGATTTCAAGTCTGCCTTGCCAAACCAGTCCTGAGGCCTCGGTGCCCAGAGCTGTCAGCAAAACGCCCACTCCCTGTTTATGTTGGCTTGTGTCACCATGCCACGCTGGAGGTGTCGGCTAAAACTGTTTACTGGCTTCATTTAAAAACATCTTGAGGTGTTCTTAAAATTCTGCTTTGAACAGCAATATGGGCAGGAAGGGAATGAGGCAGAAAGCAAAGAAGATAAATAGAACATAACTAAGCAAAATTGTCATGGAATAGCTTAAAGGAACTTTTTTTAAAAAAGTAATATGTTATTTAAATCCATTATCACATACATACATGTAGACATACATATGCACATACATATACATGTGCAAGCATACATGTAGAATTTCAGGAGATCTTATTGTTTTATATGGAGTTCATCCATCCATGCCACAGAAGTTAGGCCATATCCAGACTAAGTTGCAGTCTGAAATGTGTTAGCTGAGGCTAAAAGGAAAAACAAAATGTAGTAGACTTAAATATTGGTTTAATATGCATGAAATATAATGGCATTAAAATCAGACTTTAATTGCAAAAACTACCTAGGAGCTTCCTTGGTGACTTGCAGGGTCAGGGACCATCTGATGGTGAGACACTTGTAAAACCAAATTATACAAAACAAGGGCTAAATATCAGCTCATACACAATCACCAGCTGCCTAAATTGAATGAAAATTCATTAGGAAGACACTTGTCCAATATCCAGGAAACAAAGGCTCAAAGAGGAGCCCATCACAGAGCCAGTCAGAGGCACACTCAGGATTAGAATCTGTTATGGTTTGGATGTGAGGTGTCCCCCAAAAGCTCATGTGTGAGACAATGTAAAAAGATTCAGAGAAGAAATGATTGGGTTACAAAAGCCTTAATCCAATCAGTGAATTAGTCATCTGATGAGATTAATTGAGTGGTAACTGAAAGCTGGGGTGTGGCTGGAGGAGGTGTGGCATTGGGGGCGTGGCTTTGGAGTATACACTTGTACCTGGCAAGTGGAGTCTCTGTCTCTGCTTCCTGACCTCATATGAGCTGCTTCCCTTTCCCACACACTCCACCATGATGTTCAGCCTCACCTGGAGCCCCAAGGAATGAAGCTGGCCTTCTGTGGACTAAGACCTCTGAAACTGTGAGCCCTCAAATAAACTTTTCCTCCTTTCAAGTTGTTCTGGTCAGATACTTTAGTCATAGCAGTGCAAAAGTTGACTAAAACAGAACCCATTCTCCTATCTTCAAATCTCCACAACACTTCACTGTTCCCTGTTGTATTCTTATCTTATCCTATTGCACATGAACCCTATATTAGAAAGGAAATCACAACCCCTCAGTCTTTATCACCCTGTTTCCTAGAGTCATGGCAACCGGCCGCCTCCTTTCCCACACCTGATCCACCAGACTCGGTTGCTTCTCTTGGCTCTAATGCAGGTATAGTCAGAAGGCTGAGTGAAGAGAGAAGTCAGAAAGTTAGGAGAAGAGTGGATGAACAACTCTTTGCAAGTGGGGAGCTGAAGTCACCATGACAGAAGAATTCCAGCATTGCCATACTTCCACGGCCCAAGAATAACACCTAGGCCTCAACATCCCCACTTCCCATGAGATGAGATGCAGTCTCTTTGTCACACAGTGAACCCTTCAACATGATAAAACTCAACTTCTGTTTTCTTTCTCCCAAAAGCTGAATGGCTTTAAAAAATGTTTCTAAATCTCACCCCAAGTCAGCCTGTGAATCGAGGTACCAGAACGCTCTCTGGGTTTTACTATTTCTGTGGAGTCTCTGTAGGCGAGGAGTTTCAATCCCTACATAGGCACAGATTCCCTTCTTATCAGGTGCGGTATTGATGGTGCATGAATTCCTTCCGCCTGGGAAAGAAAGACTTCATTGCCAATTGGGCTGGGAAGGGAGAAGGCAGAAGTGAGCTGGTCCTTGAAGTATGCTCATGTCCCAAGTACATTTCTACTCCCAACCCTCCCCAAAAGCTCTTCTTAATGTAACATTTGATTATTGCTTCAGTAGTTATTATACCTCCAAAAAACACCAAGGAGCCTGTGATCAAGATTGTAATTTAATGGTGGTTCTTAGTTTACAACTTAAAAATGTAATCACATAGAAGTAGACACCTCAAAAAACAAGAAATGGAAGAAATCCACGTGCTATACATTAGCATTGGTCTTTGTCTGTTTTTGACTAATACAAATATGTTCCCAAAGCACTCCTTAAAGGGAATTAAGACTTGTGAAATGTTTAAAGCACCACACACACCTAAATCATCTGCTTCTCAGCTATGTGTCATTTGGCTGATGTTAGTTAACCCAGGCACGTAACTAATGGACTGACAAATTTGGAAGGAAAACTTAAAATTGATACTCTATTTGGGCAGGTCTGAATTTCAGTTGTTACTATTAAAAGGAAGGAGGGAAGGAAGAAGGAAGGAAAGAAAGAGAAAGGAATGAGGGAAGGAAGAAAAGAAAGAGAAAGGAAGGAGGGAAGGAAGGAAGAAGGAAGAAAGGGAAGGAGGGAGGGAGGGAGGAGTAAGGAAGGAAGGAAGCGTTTGGGGACGTTGCCATGTGACAGGTACTGTCATGAGTGCTTTATATGTAATTTATTTTAGCATCAAAATAATCACACTTGACAGATGGGGTCCTTGTATCGAGCATGGTTTGGTAACCAGCTCCAGGCTGTAGAACTCCTTAAGTGGCAGTTAGAACTGACCAAATAAAGTCTGACTCCAGATTGTGTGATCTTAACCCATATGTATGCCATATTGCCTCTTAGTGCCTAGAATACAAGAGTAATTCTTGAAATAAAATCAACATTTTTGTGATGTATTCATTCATTTAGTATATATTTAGTGATGGTGCATCTGTAACAGAAAGTGCATATTAGGCATGCTCTTCCCTCCAAGTCAGGGCAGAGTGATCATTTGCCCTGGGCTGCAGAACTGTGGTTAGCCGACAGGAATTCCAACTCTGACACAGATACTTTGGTAAGAACAAATGAGCCTGAAGGCAGGGAAGGAACAGAGGGTAGGGACAGAGAGTAGAACTGTATGAATACTGTTTAGGGAATTCTCCAGACCCCCTAAGAGCTTTGCCTTGGGTCAGTGTTGACCATTGCTTAGTAATAAATCTTAAATCTCCAAGACTGGGAGGAGACTAAGAGCTCTGCAAAGAACTTGTGTCCTGGGAGCTCATGAGTCTCACCCCTGGAGTTCCGTTTCATCTTCCCTTTGGAAGACTTTCACTTTGATTTCTGCTGCATCTGTTGTGCAGGCCCAAAAGAAGCATTAACATTCTGTTCAAGCCTTAACAAAACCTCTTTCCCTTGAGATATTTATTGAACAGGATTGCCTGGCTATGTTTATTTAAACATAGTTGCCACATGATTAATGAGCGACATAAAGCACTTAAACTTGGGAGTCATTAAACATGTAATTTCCATTTTCCTTGTCTACCTGAACTTTTCTTAGCTCACAGGTACATCATTATACATCCTGTCTCTGTAGTACCTTTTATGGTTGTGTAGTTGGAGTAGGCTAACTGCTAAACAAGCCCAAAATTCCAGTGGCTTAACACAACAGTTTACTTCTCATTCCTGTCACATTCACATACAGGGCTGCAGCAAAGCTCTGTTCCACACAGTCATTTAGGGATCCAGGCTCATTCATTCTTCTAGTTCCATCTTCTTCTAAGTCTTTGGAACCCTTTCCATGTGACCAGCAGAAGAGCAAAGACCGCATGTGGAAGGTACATTCACTCTGATGGGAACAAGTCTCATGGCTCACTCAGGTGCACAGAGATAGAGAAGTGTCATCCACTGGGAATCCAAGAAGTGGGGATCTGGGTTGTCCATGAGCACTAGTGGCCTCTACCACAGTGGTGGAGGGTAACAAAGCACTTCTAACCTTCATGGAAATTTTGGAATATGTAAGTATTCTATAATATACATATACATATATATAAAATACAGGGCAGGCAGGAAGGAGTAAGCTTGGCTTCCTAGAATGTTTATACCAGCAAGACAGAGAATATAGTTCCCCTATCTGTAGAGCTTAGAAGAAACCCAAAAATTATGTATAAGATAGTCATTTTAAAAATTATTACCATGCCATTTTCTCCCAACAATTAAATATTCAAGAAAGTTTAAGTGCACATTTAGATTTCTTTTTCTATGAATTTATAGTTGTGAAACCTCTGAGCTTGCACAGAAGTTTTCTTTTAAATTGTGGTAAAATAGACGTGATAGAAAATTTGTAATTTTAGCCATTTTAAAGTGTGCAGTACTATATTGTTTAGTACATTCATACTGTTGTGCAATAAACCTCCAGAACTCTTTCGTAAACTCAGAGTAGTAATTTAATATTCAAGAAACCTGATAAAATTTGTTTGCAATTCCCCATATAATGAATGATTGCAAATATTTCCTTAGCATTCTATGACATTGATGGTTATTTTTGTTTAAGGCTGATTTTTCTGTATGCTGATCATTATCAAGGAATGCCACTTAATTTTTTTTGTTTTTTAATTGGGGTAAAATACACATAACAAACTGGAGGTGGAGTTGGAACCCCCAGGCCTTGAGCATGCTAAGCATGGGCTCTACCACTGAGCCACATTCTCATCCCATCTTAACCATTGCAAAGTGCATAGTTAAGTACTTTTCAGCATATTTACATCACTGGGCAACCACCTCCAGGACTTTTTCATCTAGCAAAATGGAAACCCTATGTCCCTTAAACAACAATTCTCCCCTTTCCACCCCTGGCAACTACCATGCTTTTCTGTCTCTATGAATGACACAACTGTAGGCACCTCATAAACATAATGATACAGTCTTTATATTTTTGCACCTGGATTATTTCACTTAATATGATGTCTTCAAGTTTCATCCATGTTGTTAGAATATGTCAGAATTTCCTTCCTCTTTCAGGCTGAAGAGTAATGATAATTACAATAATTATTCCATTGTGTGGATGTACCACATTTCATTTATCTATTCATACATCAGTAGACACTTGGATTGCTTCTACCTTTTAGTTCTTGTGAATAATGCAAAGGCAGCCATTTTCATGTAAATGTTAAAGATGGAGAATCACGACACTCTGTACGGTGTGTGTGTGTGTGCATGTGCGTGCGCATTAGCAGGTGTACATGTGTGTTCTTGTCTCCATCCTCCTACTCCCAGACTCAAAATATGGCAGGAAGCTCATAATTGAACCTACGGCACTTGTTTCTATCATTTTCTTTAGTCTCACCCAACTGGTTCTTAAGTAATGAAACCATCGCTTATAAGTTAATGTACTAAAATGATAAAATCTTGTCAGTGAATATGGTACATTTCCAAGTAATGGACTTTAATGTTGGACTAGTTATTCTCAAGGCTGATCATTCAGTAAATTATTTGTGTGCACTTACTTTGGATCAGATTCTACAGAAGTTGGGTCCATAAAAGCAGTACATGGTCCTCGCCTTGTCACAGCTCAAGTATAATACATGAAATACTCTAGGCTAACATTTCCATACTGTGTTCTGAAGCACATCAGTGTTCAGTGTGATGTTAATAGATACTTCACACTGCCAGTGTTCTATGATCAAGCAAGTCTGATGACCACTGTGATTTTTTTTTTTTCATTTTTACAAAAACACAACTTGATTGAGACCCAAGGACAGGGATGGTGAGGTGACAGAGGACTGTCCCTTTGTTGAGTGCAGTTTAGTGGGCAATTCAGCATTTAGTCAAGACAAAGAAGTCAATCATTCAGGAATGACTGGTATACAAAATGTACAACTTAGACATCACAGATTAGAATTTCCTGTACTGACAACTTTTAAGAATTTGTACATTATTGGGCTCATTAGATATACTATACAATGTCTGTGTCTCATCAGGGTGGATTTTGAGCTCATGATGGTGCCAAAAGTTTCCTCCATATCAAACATACCTCTTTCATCACTCTCAGTTTTAAGCCCATGGACTCTAGACAAGGTCTCTCCTGGGCTCACAGTACTAGCTGGATCTTCCCAGGTGGGCTTTTCTGGAACCTTTGACCTCTATCTCCACTGCCGATACCAGGTCTCATGAACAATCCTATGACCAATGCAACAAGAGCTATCACTCTGGATGATAGGAAGTGAGGGTTCCCCAGGCTGCAGAATCTAGTGATATAGGAAAAGCTGTCACTAAGGCAAAGCCTCCCGTGATCTGAGCAAGAGTGCATATCAGAGCTCCTGCCTCCATTTCCTAGAAGCTGGAAGGCCATGCCTCCATAGGACACAGGCCCAAGTTGTGGGATGACCTTGAGTTTGCCACCCCTATAAAAAAGCAGACTTTAATTTCTACTCTCTTAGGGTCCTCCTGGCTGGGCCTAAGAATTGAATTGAATAAGATAGATCAATAGAACAACAAAAAAAAAAGATTGTTTTTCATGACACTGTAAACTCATCCGAAAATGAAGACCTAAATAATTGGTAAACCCACATGCTTTTGTATTAGACTGAACAAAGAGAAAGAACAGTGCAAAATAACAAAATTATATGTAGAGGCTCAAGGAAGATAAGAATTGTTTTTAACAAGGTCTGTTTGTACAGAATTCTCTTGGCTATGACTCTTCATCAAAAAATGTTTCCTTTCTCCTGGTACAGGGAGGGCACCTTTCACAAGGGAGTCTTTATCTCCTGTTTTCAGGAAGAAAGGAGGAAGATTAGAAGGCCCTTCTTGCATCTGCTGTTTTTCAAGTTCCTTTAGCTCTATGTAATCCTTGTGTCAAAATGGCAGATTTGGGGATAGCATGTTCTGCCACCCTTCACCAACTCAACCTCTCTGTCCCTCTTGTGTCCTAAGCTCCCCACAAGTGTTGACTACAAACCTTGCCCACCACACAAATTAACTCAGGCAGAGATGCCCATGACCCCAGCCTGAGTCTCAAGTTCATGTGCTTTTTCTTTTTAATCTTCCTTAGACTTCCTAAGTTCCCAGATGACAGATGAGTGTGTGGCTAGTATAGAGTGAGCTCTGCAGCTATTCATTGACTGACAATGATTAAATAAAGGACAAAGTCAGCCAGCCACCCACCTACATGGTTTCCTTTGTGACCTAGTGATTCCAGGACAGGTATTAGGAAGCTGCCATACCATCCCCCAAAAAGTTACCCAAGAGGGAATTTATTTATGCTTGCCCATTTCTGATCTTTCTAAATCTAACCCTTCCACCTACGATTGAAATTAATATTCACCAGCCCTATGCGATGAAACCCTAATCAAACTCAAAACTCTAATCAGACCAATTGCTTATGTTTGTTTACTATAATAATAATAATAATAATAGAGTCCTTTTGAGAAGGACAGCAGGTTGCTGCTCTGTGTGCTGGGGCCCAACTGCAATGGAAAGCCTGACAATCAGACACCTGAGCACCCTGCAGGGTTTCCCTGAATGCATCTTTTCTTTTCATTCTCTTTGCTTGTTTTTCCCCTCTTGCCTTCCATTTCACAGTTTTGCTAAACATTCAGGTCAAGGGCAGAGCAAGGGACTATCTCAGGGTGGGAGGAACTGAATTTAGCCACACAGGGCCTCTCTCCAGTGAAAACATTGAGCACACAGCCAAGAAGTCCATCTTTAGATTCCTGCAGAAAGAAAAAGAAGAAAATCTTCCTTAAGAAAATGCCGATTCTGCTTTGCTTCGCTGGTCCCCAAGCCAACATTGTTTCAGGTTCCACGGAGGTTGCTGCCTACAGAGGCGAAAGGCTGGAGGAGGCATCAGGAGACCTGACTTCTATTTCTAGCACTCACTGACATACGTGACCTTATCCCCAGACACTTCTTCAGCTTTGCCCCACCCCTATCCCCACACTGGCTTTAAACCTTTGCCATCTTCTTCCTATTGCAATATTGTGTGTAAGACTCCGAGAGCTTCTCCAAAGGCTCAAACCAAGTGGTCTTTACTTTTTGGAGCCACTAGTGTCAGCTGGCCTAGAGGGACCCCCTGGGAAGGAGCCTCAAAAAGCTGGATTCCAGGAATTGTGACATGCAGAGACTAAATCTGACCACTAAGGAGCAGGCACAGGGGTGGAGGATCTTCCACAGGAAATAGAATTCACTGATTGCCTAGAGGCATCCAAATGCCCACACACCTCCCCCATGAGAAGCTAGGGAGAGCTGCTCTTCCAGGCATGTACCCCAGGTGCTAGGGGTTTACTCGTGCCCTCTCAGAGGCATCTGTGATGCTGAGACCATCAGTTATTGAAGCAAATAAGCCTGATTCACAGAGTGAGTGGGAACAAACACTCCCTTTCCCCCAGTGTGCCTCGTGGAGAGGAAAAGCATCATGTGAAAGACTGGATGTTGGAGGCAGCATAGCCGTGAGAGGGTGAGCTTTGGAGATAAAATCCTAACTTGACTTTAGATCCTGTGTGGCCTTGAGCAATTTACTTCATGTTCCATTCTCAGTTTCTTCTGTGCGATGGGGTTTCTAGGTGGCCCTAATTCATCTTCTGAGTCTCAGCTGAGAAAATGTATATACCTTAGGAATTTATGAATGATAAGCGCACAACACTTTGTGGACATGAAGTATTCTGATACATACTTTTATTTTAGCATCTCTAACATTTTGTGTATTCTTTACTTCCCTCACTATTCTGAACTCCTTGCAGGATGCAGGAATTATTTCTTTCATTGTCATATTACAATATCACTACTACTACCTGCTACCTGTCTTTGCTACCTAATCTTTGTTGATTAAATTTTAAAAGAACTCATTAATAAGCAAAGAAGTAGGCACATTCCAAGTTTCCTAAGAAATCTCCACACTGCTTTCCAGAGTGGCTGCACCAACTTGCAATCACACCAGCAATGTATGAGTGTACCCTTTTCCCCACATCCTCGCTAACACCTGTTGTTGCCTATATTCTTAAAAAGAGACATTCTAATTGGGGTAAGATGAAATCTTAAGGTGGTTTTGATTTGCATTTCTCTTATAACAAGGGATGTTGAACATTTTTTCATGAATCTGTTGATTGCTTGTAGATCTTCTTCTGTAAAGTATCTGTTCATTTCCTTGGCCCATTTATTGATTGGGTTATTAGTGTTCTTAGTGTAAAGATTTTTGAGTACTTTGTAGATTCTGGAGATTAGTGCTCTATCTGAAGTGTGTGTAGCAAAGATTTTCTCCCACTCTGAAGGCTCTCTCTTCACATTGCTGATTGTTTCCTTTGCTGAGAAAAAACTTTTTAGTTTGACTCTATCCCAATCATTGATTCCTGCTTTTATTTCTTGTGCTTTGGGAGTCATGGTAAGGAAATCTGGTCCTAGGCCAACGTGATGAAGATTTGGACCTATTTTCTCTTCTATTAGGTGCAGAGTAGGAAACTTGGAATAGATCCACCATTTGACCCAGCTATCCCACTCCTTGGCCTATACCCAAAGGACTTAATATCAGATTACTACAGTGATGCAGCCACATCAATGTTCATAGCTGCTCAATTCACAATAGCTAGATTGTGGAACCAACCTAGATGCCCTTCAATAGATGAATGGCTAAAGAAACTGTGGTACATATACACAATGGAGTATTATTCAGCCATAAAGAAGAATAAAATTATGGCATTTGTAGGTAAATGGATGATGTTGGAGACGGTTATGCTAAGTGAGATCAGCCAATCCCAAAAATCCAAAGGCCGAATGGTCTCTCTGATAAGTGAATGATGATGAATTATGTGGGGGGGAAGGGTGGCTAGAATGGAGGAATGATGGATAGCATGGAGGGAAGGGAGGGGTGGGGTCGGGGTGGGGGGGTAAGAATAATAAAAATTTCAAAAAAAAAAAAAAGAAGTAGGCACATATAAGAAAACTGTTAAAAGGAATATTTTTTCCATTAAGCTAAGATAATTGTTTCTTACACAAACTATTTCTAGAAAAATAGCACTTTACTTGTTTAATTTGAACTGTCCCACCTTCCCTCTCCTCTTTCTCAGGAATGCCAACTCACAGATTAGTTTCCCTAGAGTTATTTAGGTGCTTAGTCATCTGGGGTTGCTATAACAAAATACCAGAGATGGAGTGGCTTAACCAACAGACATTTATTTCTTACAGTTCTGCAGACGGGGAAGTCCAAGATCAGGACACGGATAGATGTGGTTCCCAAAAGGGTTCTGTTGCTGGCTTGCAAATAACTGCCTGTTAGCTAAGTCTTCACATGGTAGGGAAAGAGAGGTTCTAGTTTCTCTTCCTCTTCTTAAAAGGACACTAATCCCAATATGGGAGGCCCCACCCTCATGAACTCATCTAAATCTAATTAGCTCCCAAAGGCCCCACTTACAAATACTACTGAGTTAGGACAGAATTAATAAAGATAGGTAGGAAGGAGACAATGGGAGGAAAGAAGACACTATAGTTGTAAATCTAAAAGCCTCATAATTGGATTTATGCCTTAGACCTGGTTTTCCTCCAAGTCACTCCCAAATTTCTGAAAAATCTGTGTTATGGTTTAGAAATGAGTTTTCCCCAAAATCTCATATGTGAGACAATGCAAGAAAGTTAGAAGTGAAATGATTGAGTTTTGAGAGCCTTAACCTAATCAGTGTGTTAATCCACTTGAATGGATTAGCTGGGTGGTAACTGAGTACCGGTAGGGTATAGCTGGAGGAGGTGGGTTACTAGGGGTGTGCCTTTGGGGCTTATATTTTGTCCTTGTTGAGCTGAGTTCTTTCTTTCTCTGCTTCTTGATTGACAGGACCTGAGCTGCTTTCCTCTGCCACACCCTTCCACCATGATGTTCTGCCTCACCTTGGACCCAGAGTAATGAAGTTTGTCGTCTATGAACTGAGACTTCTGAAATCATAAGCACCAAATAAACTTTTCGTTCTTTAAAATTGTTCTTGTCAAGTCTTTTGGTCATAGCAAAGAAAAGCTGACTAATACAATCCGCAAAACTTAGAATTACTGTAGATTAACCCATTTATGAAAATTGCCTCATTTTGTTAAGGCTTATGCATTGTTTGCCTATACAATATATTTTCAGATTATATGAAACAAAGGATTTTATCTAATTAACTTTCTCTAATATCTAAAATATTTAAGAAACCTTTAATATAGACACATTCCAATCACAATCTAGATAGAAGACAATGTTAACCTGAAGCTCCTGGAGAGGACCAGACCACCACAAACATCTTATGATCCATGATCAAGGGACTGAATTCATATACCTTCCCATACCCACCCCTTGCAAAGTTTCCTTTAAAAAAAGAGACCTTCCCCTTCACACATAAAGTACTTTTCAATGTGCATTTTCAACTTTCACTTTCTAATAAAGTTCTTCCTCTTTGCTAAAACCAATATGTATGTCCTTAAATTTTTTCTTTTATAATGTTGAGATTTTATTTATTTATTTGTTTATTTATTTATTTATTTATTTATTTTTATGTGGTGCTGAGAATCGAAACCAGTGCTTCACACATGCTAGGCAAGTGCTCTACCACTGAGCCACAACCCCAGCCTCTTTAAATTGTTTTCTGTAACCTGAAGAGAGCATGGAAAGTACACATAAAGGTCTCCTCTACCTCTGGAGAGACATCTTCAAACCGCTTATAGTGACGTCATCACAGTGCGTGTTAGCACTTCAACAAATGAATTATGGAGAGATCAAACACTCAGTTCACAGCAAGTGCTGAATGTGTTAACACAGACCCCCAAACCATATGGGAGTTTTGCTGGGATGAGGATGAGTCTTTTTTGAACCCTGCTTTGCCTCCACATCTGGAAGCTCAGCATTTCAGAGTAGAAAAGGAAATGGAAGCACCAACCTCAGGAATGAGCACCTTCTTAGGGAAATCACAAAGTCTTTAAGGAGTGCATATTCTGTTTTCTAAAGCAGAAAACTGTGAGCCCTCAGAATGAAGCAAGCCTGGCCTGAACTGGTGAGCCAGCTGCAGTTTCCCTTAATGCCAGGGCTCCCTTGATGCCAGTTAAGTTTGTACAATGTTCTCAACTACAGTCGATGTTTTTTAAAACTAAGAGAATCACCTTCAGCAGCTTATCAACTAACGGCAGGCCATTATCTCAAATGGGAGTTTATTCAAACCATTATTCAATTTTACTCAAAATGAATTTGAGCTCCTAACAACCACTCTGGCTACATAATTTTTAAAGCCCCGTGCAAACTGAAGATGCTGGCCCTTTTTAAAACATTATTAAGCAACATGGTGACAAAACATTCAGCCAAGCATGGGTCCCTTTCTGAGCACAGGTCTATAAACCTGCCCTGCCTACTGATGACTATCTAATAAGTCTAGTGCCAGGAAACCCCAACCCCTCCTTGGTCATGCAGCTGCTGCAGCAGAGAAACGAAAAACAAAAACAGATACTATAGGCACCAGGAGCAAGGCTCTCCAGCAAACTGCTGCAGTTACCTGGAGCATCTGTCAGATGACCAGTTTTCATTACTGTTTTTGCCTCTTCAAGTTTTTGCCCATAAACAACTCAAGGCTTAAAGACAAAACAAAATAAAACAAAAAACTGAACACAAAACTACTAAAAACCCAAAGCACTAGTAGACTACTGTCGACCTACAGACCTACAGACCTGCCTCTGACACGGGTGTTAATCCACGTGCGCGCGCTGGGCAGTGGCAAGTAGAAACACCAAGCACTAAGAAGCCTCAGAGGCTAAATTCAAGGTCGCGAATGCCAGCGAAAGCATCCTGTCCGCAGACACGCCCCGGTAAGTCCCTGCCTCACAGTCAGCGAAGCAAGTAATTTGCTTTCTGAATATTCCCTTCAAAACTGCAAAAACTGGAAATGGCTGTAACTATAGAGAGAAGCTGAGATGACTGGCAGCAGGGGCGGAATCTCGTTGTCGCTGGTGGATAATTTGATAAGAAACCTGGATCCCAGCGGCCTCACAATGGCCTATTTATCCGGCTCTCACGCACCGCCGGCAGCCCGGGCTGGGAATCACGGGGGTGGCAGCCGTCCCCGGAAAACGGCGGCGCTCCGGCACAGGAAAGCCAGCTGATAACTGATCTGCAGACAGCGCTTCTTCCTTCCTGGGAAGCAGCCACAAAGGCAGCCAGCTGACCCCGGCCCAGCGCTGCTCCCGGCCTGCGGAGGAGCGCCAGCCGTGGGGGAGGAGAGCGCGGCGGGACGCGGGGCGAGGCGGGGAAGCGTGCTCTCGAGTCTCCGGCAGGAGCATCCCGCCGCGGGTCGCGCAGGGCCCACGCTAGCAGGGCTCGGCCCCTCGCGTCCCCGCCCGCGGCTCCTTCCGGTCCGGGCTGCGATGGAGTTGTGGGGACGCGAACTGGTTGGCACTGCCCTCCCCGACTGTCCCCTGGAGTGGCCCCTCCCTATGGCAAAAGCAAAAAGAAACACAGACGTTTGTGGCACCCTATTAAGCGCACAGAGCTGTGACTCGAGTTTCGGGCGTAAAGACTGCTCAACCCCCCTTCGGCAGGGCGGCCCAGTAAAACACTCGAGTTCCTGAAATTTACCCATGAACCTCCCTGGCGACAGAGAACTTTGTCAAGCAGAATCTTGTCTCTGCCTCTCCCTCTCTCATCTTCTTTTCTTATCATTTCTAAAAAGACAATGAGCACAACTGGCAGGAGGTCGTCCGTGGGTCTGAATGCCCCAGCTCCCCGGGAAGCGCTGTTTCGCTGTTTTCGCAGAGTTGGCCCAGGAGCTTGTCCCTGCGGCTCTAAGACACGATGCTTGCTTTCACTTTTGCACTCCCAAACTGCTCGGTTTGGAGTCTCCAGGGAGCCTTGGAAGAGCAGCCTATGGAAGGAAAGGTCTGGAAAGATCAGGTCACCGGAGGGCAAAACACAAGGAGAAAGGGAGGGCGCACTGTGAACTCTGCCTTTGGATCTTGCGGGGCCGGGTGGAGTCTCCAGGCCCCAGGTGGAGCTGGTCAGCTGGGAGTCAGGATGTCCTTGATCTGCTTTCCAAATTGTACACAGCTCCCACAAGGGAAAAAAGGGGCGGGGCGGGTCAAAGCTTGGCTGCGTGCTCTGCAGCGGGAGGCACTATCTATCAACGCCCTCTGACTTCCAGCCAGGGGTCCCAGAGGAGACCAAAGCTCTTCCCTCCAGGCATAATCAGGGGCCCAACATTCCCATCTCCAAATTCCGCCTACTTAATGTACTGCCAGTAGCAGCAGAGTCAGCCCTCCAGGCTTGAGCTGGGAAGGAATTTCTTCCAATTTACCTCCTGCAGGGTAGTGCCAGAGGGCACAAGGTCACTGCATTGACTCTTCTATATAAACATAGCTCTATTTCAAGGGACAGAGTTGACTCTTGACCCTGATGAACAAAGAAATTGCAGGAAGAACCCCTGATGCTCTGTGGCAATTGGGAGAACCAAGTTCCTTAGCACTCTGAAGGAAGGAAGGCTCATGACCTACCAGGATCTATCCCCCTACTCCCCTCTCACTTAGCTATGAAGGAAGAAGATCCTCCAGCTGATTACAGGATTCCTCCAAACTCCTAGGTGACTCCCACATCTTGGGAGCCTGAGGTTGGTGGAGTCCCCAGCAGAGAAAGGTGAGTGCAGCAAGCAACAGTCATCCCTTTGACCCCAAATCAACATCTCGGGGTTCTCATATCCACCTACTCACCCTGAAGCATGACTGCATCCTCCCCCTTTCAGGAAAATCAACAGCTTCTGAGAAATTGAGTATTGGGGCTGAGACCCAGTTATAGTTCTGGACAAGGTTGAAAGAACACATATTATGACTAATTTTCAAAGGAGAAAGTACATTTTGCCAGGTAACAGGATTTATGATATATTCTTGATATCAGCATCTTCTCAAAGACATCTGGGTAAAGTTCAATCATTCTCTGAATACCCACTTTATAATCTGTCATAGGAACCTGTTGAGCAGGACTCTTTTGCCAGTTCTGAGTCAGTGTCTTTTACTCTGGCTGTCCCTACATCAGTTGGGACAATTCATAAGAATGAGCTCTGGGTATCTTGTTCTGTTTGTTTTGTTTTGTTTTGCTTCAGGTGAATATCACAGATTGGATAATTTATAAAGAATAAAAGTTTATTCAACTCACAGTTCTGAGGCTGGGGAGTCCAGCAATGAGGGGCTACATCTGTGAAGGCCTTCTTGCGATGGGAACTCTGCAGTCCTGAGGCAGTACAGGGCATCACATGGTGAGAGGGGCACGAACAGTGTGCTCACTTTTATAACAAAGCCACTTCCTCAATAACTCATTAATCCATTAATCCATGAATAGGTTAAGCCATTCATGAGGCAGAGCACTCAGGACCCAACCATTTCCCAAAGGTCACCTTCAACTATCATTAACATATGACTTTGGAGACTGTTCCCAGCATGTGAATTTGGGGGACAGTCAAACCACAGTGGCATCTCCAACCCTTATCAATGCATTACACAAAACCATTACTTGTGCCTCATAGAAGTAGATTGTCCCTGACTTTTTTAATGGCTCACAGTAGCATCTGCTGACATGGCTTCTTGCCCCCTCCACCTAGTGGCCAACATTGAGCTTCCCTGGCCCTGACCACCTGTGCTCTCCCTCACAGTCCTACTCTTCCAGCTACTCCAGTACCTGCCCTGCCTCACCTGCTGACTTCTAGGGCAGGTACTGCTGGAAGGTCTGATCTGCCCCTGCTTCTCAAAGGGGTTCTAACACAGGCTTTCTTATGCTTATAGTAGAACAGGTGACAAACACTTGGGATTCCTCAAGATTGTGGTCAATTATTACTATGCTGAATGCATGAGAATGCCATAGTTCTCTTCCAATAAAGCAGGATTTAAAACCATCTATACACACGGTCTATAGAATGCTCTCTTATTTAGACTTGATCATGTTCAAAGTCTTCTAGATACGCCTCCCCTCTCTCCCTTCCACTTCCCCACTGGTTAGGAGAACATGCTTTGCTAGGGCAGAGTTAGTGCTTTCTTACAACTAAGGATTAAAGAGGCAGCAGAGGCCAGTCCCAACCTACTGTCCCTCCCTCCCACTGGTCAGTTTCTTCACAGCATTGGCGAATCTGAGTCAGAAAGGAGAAAATTTCAACCACCAGTGCTACTTTTTAGCATCAAAATCCTCCTAAAATGGTACAGACACTGTGGAAGACAGATTGGCAGTTCCTTGAAATGCTTACCATACAATTACTATGTGATCCCGCAGTTCTACTCCAAAGAATCGAAAATTGGTATTCAAATATTTGCACACCAATGTTCATAGTAGCACTCTTCACCGTGAAAACTTGGAATGGAGCCACCACTTGATCCAGCTATCCCACTCCTTGGTTTATACCCAAAGGACTTAAAGTCAGCATACTACAGTGACACAGCCACGTCAATGTTTATGGCAGCTCAATTCACAATAAGCAAGCTATGGAACCAACCTAGATGCCCTTCAACAGCTGAATGGATAAAGAAACTGTGGTATATATACACACAATGGAATATTACTCAGCTTTAAAGAAAAATGAAATAATGGCATTTGCTGGTAAGTGAATGGAGCTAGAGAATATCATGCCAAGAGAAATAAGGCAATCCCAAAAAACCAAAGGCTGAATGTGTTCTCTAATATGCGAATGCTAATTCACAATGGGAGGGGTCTAGGGAAGAACAGAATTACTTTATATAATATAGAAGGTAGTGAAGGGAGGGGAGAGGGTATGGTGGTAGGAGGGATGATCAAATAAATTGGACATTGGTATCCTATGTACATACATGATTTCACAACTGGTGTGATTCAACATCAGGTACAACCAGACGAATTAGACGTTATTTGATATGTCAAAATGCATTCTCCTGTCATGTATAACTAATTAGAACAAATTTTAAAATGTGAAAAAAAAGTGTGGGGGGGGAACAACCCAAATATCCATCAACAGATAAATGGACAAATGAAATATGGTGTATATACAGTGGAATATTATTCAGTCATAAAAGGAAAGAAGAACTGATATATGTTACAATGTAAATAAAGTGCCATAACATGTTAAGTGAAGCCCAAATATAAAACCCCACAGAGTATATGATTCTATTGATATGAAATATCCAGAAGAGGTAAATCCTAGAGACAGAAAGCTTGATGGTTGCCAAGGGCTGGAGGAGGGAGGAATGGAGAACGACTACTTGATGGACCTGGGGGATCCTTTGGGATGACAGAATGTGTTGGATCTAGATGAAGGGAGCATACCGAAGGTCACTGAGTTGATCACTTTGAAATGGTTAATTTTATATTATGTAAATTTCATCTCAATTTTTAAAATGTCCTCCTACATCTTTTAAGGATGATTTTATTCGGGGCCTTGTAATCTTCTGGTCATCTTTTGGAGAGTGAAGATTGGATGTAGAAGAGTTAGGGGATGAAGGTGAAAAACATCCCCTTCTCCTGTCAGGTGGATCACAGCGATGAGGAACTCAAGGACAACGTCTGTGCTGACAGAGGAGAGAGGCACAGAGAGCCCACAGGCCAGGGCAACATCGCATCCTCAGATTCCCCAGAGTAGGGCTGGGTTCCTCAGCAACCCCAGACCTTGACCCACTCTGACCCTGCTGTTTACGCAGCCCTGCCCAGAGTCAGGGCTGGTAAGTGATGGAGCCAGGATCCATATCCAAGATTGATGGAATGCAGAGCCAACAATAATGCAACCGCACCACACAGTCTCCCGAAAACATCAATGCAGAGTGTGATGACAGTTCTGGGATCCCAGACCGCCTCTACCTATAGGTGGTGGGAATATTAACTTGAGTGTGTACTGAGCACATACCATGTTCTGTGTGATGTGTGGTTTTGAAAGTGACGTGCACCAATGAGATTACGTGTAGAGCAAAGCTGTTAATTCTCACCACAGCCCTGTGAGCTAAGCACCATAATTTTTCCCATTTGATAGATGAAGAAACTGAGGAAGAGAGAGATCGTGATTGTGTCCAGGCTCCCTTGGCTGCCTGGGGGCAGTGTCCATCAGGAGTGGTGTCTGGATGGACACCCAGGGAGAGGCTAGAAGGCCTCTGCAAAGGCTCACTGGGCAGCACCTGAGTGGTTCCCCTGGCTCTTCCCCTCCCCATGGAATTCCCACTGCTTCCCTTTTATTCTTTCAAGAGGATCATGTCCTCCAACATCTGGCCCTGCTGCCTTTGGCACCAGAACTATATACATAACCTGGAGCAGAGACTTACTGAGTTTCCTTAACAATATTTTCATGCTGTTTCCTACATCAGGATATAAATACAACAAAACAATAGCTCGTCTTTCCTCTGCCTTTGCTATTGTTTGTGCGATGAGCTCTGGGGGAACAGACATTGAGGCAGCGTACAAATAGCTTTGGCTCTGAAATTAAAGGCTCTTGCTTTGCTGCTGCAGGAAATCCAAAAGAGATTTGTTCTTTTTCTTAGGGAGTGTGCGAGGGAGACTGATTCATGATTTTGTTTTATTAGTGAGTTCACGAAGGACTGGGAGACTCACCTTGGAGTGTTTATTTTTCTTTTCTCTTCCTCCCTTCTCATTCTCCAGAAAACCTAGCAACACCATGCCAATAAAGTCATGGAGCTGCTCAGCTCGTGCATCCAGAGTGCTGGGGACATAGATGGAGGGGAGGTTGCAAGTCTGAGAGTGTCCGGATATGGCCTCAGTGATACCTACTCTAATACTTCCTCTTCCCCATTTTACAAAGAAGGGAATTGAGACCTGAGTGGCAAAGAGATGGCACATTCCTAGCTTGTGGAACCTGCAGAACGGAAGCCCTGGACAGTCCCTTACTTCCATGTCCAGAGTTCTCTTCTGCCGGACCACCCTCCTCTCTGAAGGCAGGGCACACTGTTAGAGGAGCTGGTGGCTGACAGACCTGCATGGAGGTCAGCCCCCCAGCAGGTATCAGAGGTGCTGGGAGCTCAAAGGGCCAGAGACGAAGTTCAAGGCAGGGCTAATAAGATGAAATGTCAGGTCTCTGAACTGATGGATCACCAACTTCAGAGACAGGTTTCCAAAACACTCCACCATTTCTTACAAGAATACTTGTCCTGGAAGTTGTCTTCATCCAAGGTGGGCAATAAGAGACTCCTTCCTGAGAACCAGAGTATTTCCAGTATTTTACAGGGAACTTCGGGGCATTATCTCAATTCATTTGTAGAACTCTCTTTTCACAGATGAGGAAACTAAGGCCCAGGGAGGCCACCTGGTCAAAATATATCAAGACCTAGAATATTTGAGTTTGTTTGACTCAAATGTTTAGGAGGCTTTCTGTGAGGCTGTATGGCCTCCCCAAACTGAGACTACGGTTCTTATATCAGACCCCTGGACTTCTTCAGTGGACTCTTCCTTCCAAAAGAAGTTTTAAGGTTGTTACTGGGATATTATTATTTTTCCTTAGCTTTTGTTCCAGTAGGATCCGTGGGAAATTCCTATAGGAGGGCATGCTCTTCCTCTGACCTCATTGAAGCACTGTGGGGGGATGTCCATGCCCCTAAGTAGACCATCTGGAGGGGAAAATGGCTGGCTTGACTTCCCCTGCTGCTTCATCCAGGATAGGTACTGTGGTAGAGTGGCCAGGAGCAGGACCGCTGGTGGGGTCTTGGATAAGGCCCTTGGCCTTGCTGAGCCTCATTTCTGTCATCTGTGCAGTGGGGTACCAATGTTACCTGCCTCGTGGGATTGTTGAGAGAGTGAAGCTAGTTAATTCATGTAAAGGTCACAGAGGACGGCCCCAACACCGTAAGCATATGTGAGTGACAACTATTGGGGAGCCACTTCCCCTGAGTCCTGAATAGCACTGAATAACATCCCAGATCCTGGAGACAGCTACCACTTTTATTGAGCACCTAATCTCTTTACTAGGAACACTTTAGATACACCACTTTAGCTCTGATAGAGACCAGGCCAGATAAGCATTATTATCTCAATTTTACAAATGGAAATTGAGGCTCTGGAAGGAAGGTCAGAGACTTCTCTAATGCTATGTTTAAAGCCATCTTTAAATATAATGTTTTTTATTATTTCTCATTTCATTTTTAATTTTTTGGTGGGAGTGGGTGGGTTTGGTAGCTAAAAGGCAAACAATATGGCTATAATCAAATGTTCCGTAATTTACCCCTTTGAAAATAAAATTAAGAAAGAGAAACACTGTCCTTTGGCAGAGTTGCTGAGGCCACAGAGTGGTGGGTCTGGCTGCACACCCCTTCTTGGGAGTTTATCCTTGCCTGACCTGCCTCCGCCCACATCTATAGTAACTAAGTGGATTGATGTCAGTGACCAAGTAAATGAATTTTCATGGATTCAGGACTCATTGCCCCCCAAAAGAGGTTTGAAATGAACTTGAGCCAAACCTCTGTGAACTGCAAGATTCTGGAGTGCGGAATTGGAGACAATTACCATGGCAATAATCATAAGGACATATAGCTCCTGTTTGAAAGAGCTTTTGGAGTGCCAGGCACTGTGTCAAATTCTTCAAAAGCACCATCTCATTTAATCTTCCCAGCTATCTTTTGCAGTCACCTTTTACAGATGAACAAATCAAGATCTACAAAGCAGAGTGGTTTAGGGTTTCTTATGTTGTTTTTTGTATGTATGTTGTTTGTTCCCAAGGGTTCATGTGTTGGGGGTTCGGTCCTCAGCATGTCCATGTGAGAGGTGGTGGGACTTTTAAGTGGGAGATCCTTGGGTCACTGTGGGCCCTACCCTTAGGAGTGATTAAAGCAGCTCTCTTGGGACCTCCAAGCCCTTGTAAGAGGGGGTTGTTATGAGTGGGAGCTTGACCCCTGAATCATTCTCTGGCTTCCTGTTTGGTAATGTGATCTGGCTTTCAAAGGCACTCCTACCATTGTGGTGCCCTCCTGCCAGCACTGTCTCCCTGAACCTCTGGAACCATGAACTAAATAAATCTCTTTGTTTCATAAATTAACCTGCCTCTGGTGTTTTGTTATAGTACTGCTAAACAAACTAATGCAGAGTCACAGAGTGAAACATGGAATCAGGGTTCGAATTCCTGCCTGATGCCCACCCTAAGTGCCTAACAATAGGTTACATGGCCTCAGTACAATGTTGGAAGGGCCTGACCACTGCAGGACCCACGGGCCAGAAATCTGATGTGAGAGGGGTCAAAAGAGATTAAAAAGACTCCAGTTCTTCCAACAGGAGATGGAGCTGTCTAATCCTTCAGCTCCAAAGTCACTCAAATTCTACCCTGAATTCTTAAACTTTGGTGGAGATGACAGGTACCTGAACCTCCCAAGACCTTTTGAGAGTGGAAGAATTAAGTGATAATCACTGTAGTATTTAAATGCTCTTCAAATGACAAAACCCTCCTAAACAATTCCTCTCCATCTAAATGGATCCTGGGGTAAGAATTAGGCATTCTAGCTTGCTCCTTTTAGCTGGAAGTATTGCCATCGCAATTAGAAACAAGAAGACTAAACTTTACTTTTACTTCCCAATACTCCTGAATACTGTTTCAATGAGAAATTCTTTCAATCCTCTAACATTTATTGGAGTACCTAGTATTTCCCCAACACTGTGCCAGGAGGTGCTGGAAGAGAAAGAGAAAAATAAATGACATTCTCCTGTTCTCAGGATGCTTACAAATTTGCATGTATCATTCTTAGTTCAGATTCTGACAGATCCAAGGAAAAGACTCCAACTGGGCACCAGGAACAAGATCAAGAGAAACCCAATGATATGATATTGTAATTTGTATCGTTTTCTGGGTATGAAAAACAGGAAGAGGAACTGCCACAACTCTAGGGTTCTTTGAAGGCATGAATCATAAACCAGATCAACAGGTATGGTGACTGGCTTGCCAGGGTAACAGTCGTCTCTATAAAAGGAGAGAACTGGTGGGTGGAAAGGAGATGCCAAGGCTCGCCCCTTCCCTGACCTTCCTCCTGCCTGATGCTCCACTGCTCTGAGTGTGGAGGCGTTGTGTCTTGTTTTGATTCCAGCTCCCTCTCTGCCCAGCTGAGCTGCAGGAGAACGAAGCCTGCTGTTCTGCACACACTTTTGCCTTTTCTGCTGTTTATTTTGCTAAGACTCTTAAACCTGTCAGCGAAGCGGTTTGCAGCCCAGTCTCTGTGGTAATCTCCCTTTCTAAGAGATCAGCACCCTGAGTGAGACAGATTGGAAGACAAACTGACACCAGAGTTGCTGAGTACACATGACTCTTTGAAGATCCCTCGCTCTCAGGCTTTATTAGCTTAAGGGAGGAAAAAAAAGTTGAACTTGGTTTCAGAAATTGATTTAGAAATTACTAGAAACCCATTAATGGCAAATGCCAGTGTTCGTGCATGTGCCCGAGCCAAACCTGTGCTTCCTGCAGCAGAAGGGCTGAGGGAGGAAGGTGAACAGGGAGGGTCGCAGGGAGCTGGAGAGGAAGGACCTTCCTGGCAAGCCTGGAGTCTGCTAAACATCCCACGTCCTCAGATGCAAACCAAAACTTTAGGATAGGAAGGCATAAATTTTACTCCCAGGAAATGAAACAAATAAAACACTCAGATGAGAAATGTCACATTTTTAATTTTCTAAAATTAAATTAAATCTAACTCTGCAGCCCCTTCTTTTCTGGGGCAGGAAATTTATTCTCGGCCATTAGGAAGGAACTTCCTAACAAAGATAATACAAGACCCCCTTGGCATGGATCTTGCCTGCCCTCCGTGACCCACTCAGAAGCCAGAACGCTTCTGTTTGTCGGCAAAATCCTGGCATTCAAGTGCAGGTCAGCGATGTACTCAGGGAGGGTGGACTCTTTCCCAAGCTCGAATCAGTGCTTGGCGTAAGCTGCGCTGCTGAGCAGAGTCACCTCTAGCATGGGATGGTGACGTGACATCGGATGCTAAGATCCTGGGCTGGGGGTTGGGAGTTTCCTTCTTAATTAAAAGAAAGGCATGTGAGACGAACTCCCGTCATTCTGCCAATGAGCACATCCATGTGAGACATGGTACTTGGATGGACTGCAGCTACCATCTTGTTCCCATGACCAGGAGGCAAGAGCATCGCCAAAAAGCCACTGGGCCCTCTGACATCATTGTGTCTTGGAGGTTACCTACCCTGAAACTTTTTAATGTGCACGATAATAAACCCTGTTGTCCTGGACTGTTTGAATTGGGTGTTCTGTTTTCTCACCAGCTGAAGTCTTCCTGTGTTATTCAGCTCTTGAAGCCCTCACACTGGGGAGAACCCTGTGGTTCCACCCACACTGGTCACCACAGATTGTGTCCCAGCCACTGTGATCCCATGTATAAGGGTACGTCACTTGTTTGGAACCAAAACTGGTCCAAACTGGGGCAGACCTCTGCTCAAGATTGCCCCCCTAAAGCCCAGTGCTCAGTGTCTCTGGGCAAAACACAGCCCTGCCCTGTCGCCATCGCGGGAGCCTACAGGGAAGTCCTGAGCCGGGGCAAGGCTGTAGCGTCCCTGCCTGGAGACAGGCCCAAGCACAGCAGGTTCGGTGTCCTCTGTCCCTTCCCAAGGCTCCAAGGAATAGGCAGCTCTGCTGGGGAACTGAGTTCTTCATTCCTAGTTCCTTAATTCATCCTCTCAGAGGTAAGAAACTGGGTCCTGAGGCGATGGGCGGGCCAGGCTTTAAAATGAAGTCTGGAAATTCAAAGTAATGGTTTGGTTGAATAACTGCCTAGAAAAACACCCCCTTCGCCTTTCACTTCCTCCACCCATCCTACTCCATTGGAGCTCTGCACAACCACAGGTCAGTGATGCTGGCTGTTTTCAGCCTTATCTTCCCATCACATCGGCCCTCCACGGACTCTCCTTAGTGGCCAAGGACTTAAAGCAAACAAAAAACCAAAACTGAAAATAAAACCACAAACTAGCCATTGAGTGAGTCGCAGGAAGAACACTTGCCCAAGAAAGGCAGAATAATGGTGAAGAATTGTCCTCTCTAGACCAGAAAAGAATTCTCACAGGACAGCCTGGTGGTCCATGATCCAGTAAGACAATTTCTGGCTTGTTAAAGTGGTGATTTTAAGCCATGCAGCTGGGGAGCCCGAGGCAGAAGGATTGCAAATTGGAGACCAGTCCCAGCGACTTAGCGAGGCCCTAAGCAACTTAGGGAGACCCTGTCTCAAAATGAAAAATAAACAGGTTGAGGATGTGGCTCAATGGTTAGTGCCTGTGGGTTCAATCCCTGGTTTAAAAAAAAAAAAAAAAAAGGTGATTTTAGACGCATAGTTGTCAAAGTCAATAAGTGTAACATGTGAAGAGTTAAAAAAAAAATTTTTTTTTTTTTAAAGCATAGTTCTGTAACCTAACTTTGTTCAGTTCCAGTTCCTCTGGCCTGGATTGGTCCAGAAGGATCTGCATTCAGGTAGCCCAGGGGATTCCAAGGCAGGCAGTTCATCAAACCACTCAGGTACACTGTTCTGGACTCAGAGCCGGACATATCATCCCCCCAAAAGCAGCTCAAACCTCTTGCATATTATAACTAGCCTTTTCTTAAAAAAAAAAAAAAAAAAAAAAAAAAAAAGAAAAGAAAAGAAAAAGAAAAGAAAAGAAAAAAAATCAGACTTAAAATAGTCTAGTCAAAGGTTTTGCCAAAGCACTCAGCAAAAATGTTTGGATTTGCATTTTGTTGATTCCAAAACCTGTAACATTAAATGAGGGTTCAAAAATGAACCTAAAATTACTTTTGAGCAGAGACTTCCTATGACTCTCCCATACTGTGTGGGAACTTCACGGGCTGCTATTCTCCGGAACACACTGGGCAGCTTAGTAACCTGTCTTAGGTTTCTCTGCCTCTCCCTGCATCCTGGGACTGGCCTTGGGAGCTCTCCTACGCAAATGAAAAGATTGCCTTATCTGGTCCTCACAAGTTCCCCTTTCCAGTGAAAACCACCCTGCAACTGGTTACTGAACAGGGAGTGGACTAGAGGCCCCAGCTGGGCCAGCACCTCTAAGTAAACAGAGGGGTCACATGATTTATCGGGTGATGAGTGTTTGCTGGAAGGCCTGTGGTGCGAGGTTACCCGCCAGTCAGAGGGAGAGAGGGGAAAAACCAAAACACAACACAAAAACTCCTGCTGGCTTTTGTTTTTAAGGGACACTCCCCTCAGGAGATAGGGAGCCAGCAGAGAGGGACACTGTGGTTTTATGGCAGTGGGGGACTGAGTTGGATCAGACAATTTGGGAACTGCTGGTTACCCACTAGCAGGCAGCCCTCTCCTTGAAGAGGCTTTTTTTCCAAATGTTCTCCAGAGTCTTTGTGGATATCACTGTTTCACAGGGCTTTTCCCTTGACCAGGTCAGGTTTTCCACTGGTGATATTTGGGAATACATCACCCACTTGACAGAAGAACCCACTTGCCCAAGGCTTTTCTTTTAGGGATGAAGGGGGAGGAAGAGAAGATCAGGACTGCAAACTAAACAAGAGAGGGAGGAATGGGACTTACAGGCTCTGGCCCAGGGCAGAAGACTGGGCTGCTCCACCAATCCCCAAGCTGCTTTGACTCTTTGCTGGATTTCTCGAATTCCAAATGCTGAATATCTACTCTCAGGGGTCAGAGTTGATAAATTCCAGTGTAATACGCATATCTTTCCTATCATCCACTGAAATTCTCTTATTGCTAAAATAAAGGAGAAAATGCCAACAGCTTAATATAACAACAGGCAAAAGATACTAACGTACAGTTCATAGAAAAAGAAGTGTGAATGGCTCTTGAACAAAGGAAAAGATGCTTAACTTCTCTTCAAGCCAATTTTAAGTTATTTTAACCAGATAGCTATTCTCAGTTATAATAAAGGAAAAACTAAAACTACGTGAACTGTAAGGAAGTGCAAAGTGGTCTTCTGGGTGCCTGCCCTATTTCTTGAACTGGGTGTTGGTCACACAGTGTGCTTTAGTCTGTGAAGATTTATTAACTGTAGTCCTAGCAGCTGGGGAGGCTGAGGCAGGAGAATTGCAAGTTCAAAGCCAGCCTCAGCAATTTAGCGAGGTGCTAAGCCTCTCTAAAAGATCCTGTCTCTAGATAAAATACAAAAAAGGGCTGGGGATGTGGCTCAGTGGTTAAGGGCCCCTGGGTTCAATTCCTGGTACTAAGAAAGAAAAAAAGATTTATTGAGCTGTACACATATGATCAATGTGCTTTTATAAATATATTTCAATTAAAATTCTTTAAAAAGTACATTGAGATTCTACCTTTTACCTAATAAAGTGACAAAGATAAAAATGATAACATAATTATGATAACATGACTGTATTGAAAAGGATGTGGAGAAATACACTGTCATTAATGAGTATTAAGAATATAAAGAGGGGCTGGGGATCTAGCTCAGTTGGTAGAGTGCTTGCCTCGAAAGCACAAGGCCCTGGGTTCAATCCCAAGCACTGCAAAAAAAAAAAAAAAAAAAAGAATATAAAGAGACACTGTTGTTTATTAGTAGTAAGACTTTAAATGGGAGGGTTTCTGTGGAGGGCAAACAGACAGTGTCTACCAAGACACTAAAGCACAGAGCCTTGGGCGTGGTGATTCCACCTCCAAAATGCCTCCTTCTCATGCTTGCACAGGGTGAGCAAAATGTCATTCTCTGCAGTACTGTTTATAATAACAGAAGCTTAGAAAGCCTGGACGCTGATGTTAGGAGATGGCTCAGACACATTACTGGACATTTGAAAACCAGAATAGAGCCCAGCTGTAAAAGAGGAATTGGGAACTCTTGACATACTACTGCATGAGAATTATCTCCAAAATGTATTGTTTCATGAACAGGAAAGCAAAATACACAAAAGCATGTAGTATTCTAAGAGAGGAATATAAATATAATAAGAGGGGAATTATAAATAAAATTATAAATAAAAAAATGAATGATTAGTGGACAGAAACTTGACAGGACTAGGGCAGGATTTTTTTAAGAGACAAAAATAACTGCTGTGACACTACAGTAAGATTTATTGATCTTTCTTTTTTCTATAACAGTTTTGTGTTGCAATTAAAAACAAATAAACAAATAAACAGCAATAAACAAACTACTTCTGGAAGAACGTATAAGAAACTGATAACAGGTTCTCCGGTGGGAGAACCGTGCAATTGGAAGGGCAAGATCCTGGGAGACTTGTTATCTTGCTTTTGTAACTTGTGAATTTTGAATTTTTAAAAGGTCAATAAATAAATAAGTAAATGGTATAAATAGCATTTAAGATCTTAAGCTTGCATTTTCTGCTGTATGTAATATATTGACCTTTTCATTATTGCTTGGATGTAGCATTTATACTTTCTTTCACACACTTTCAGTCTTAAGCTGCTTCTGTGGGAAGCAGGGAAAATTCTACCACATTATCAGATCACATTCTAAATTCACAAGATGAGGAAAATCATGTTCTGTCCAGAATGGAGAGAAGTGGTTTACCTGCTCTGCTGTATACTCACTTAATCAGGCCCCAGACCTTGAACTGCCATCCACCCAGCAATTATTGAAAAAAATTTTTCCTGTTCAGTATCATTTACTAAGTGGCAGTATCATCTACTAGCTGTGGGTCTATTGTGACCACTGTATCATTTTCTGCTATTTCCACTTGCTTCCTGAATAGGCTCTTGTTTCCTTATTTCTGGGCAGTCTGTTTATTCTCCCCTCCATTGTGCTATCTCCTGCATCTCACTAATGAGCTTCATCCTGTTTTTGACAGACCATTCTCTGTTTTGACAAGGTAAAATTGATCAGTGAATTAAATACATGTGAAACATCTCTAAATACAACCCCACTACAGGGACAGATTTGAATGCTGTTGGTTTCCTTGCAGATAATAACTTAGAAGACAATTTTAATAGCCAGATGAATTCTGAATGGAGAGCTCTGTTTAAAACTTTGGGTTCCATAAATAGAAGCAAAATGCAGACTTCCTGCCTCTTGACTTGACTTCTTTTATCATTGGAAGCTTTCAGAAGTATGCCTCTATTTGTTGTTTTCTTTTTTCTTTCTCCTCCCACTTTCCCCCTGCCCCCCCCCCCCCCCCCCACTAAAACTTTCACCCAGGACCAAGCCCCTAGGTGAGAAGAGCAGGATTTATTTTATTTTATGCACCCCATTTGGCAACGCTGTTTTTTGGGTAGAAAAAAAAAAAAAAAAAGAGTGATTAATGGACAGAAACTTGACAGGACTAGGGCAGGATCTTTTCAAGAGACAAAAATAACTGCTGTGACACTATAGTAAGATTTATTGATCTTTCTTTTTTCTATAAGTTTTCCATTGCAATTAAAAACCCACTCAAATCTGTTCATTCAGCCTTTCTTCTTCCCTATCAAGTCAGGCCTCTTCCCTTCCCTTATTACTGGACATTCCAAAACTTCCAAATCCAGTCCCTCCTTCCTTTTACTCCACAGTCCTCCTTCAACTTCCCTACAAATAACATTTTTTTTGTCATTTTAAACTTCTAACCTTTTAATAATTAATATTGATGGTAACACTGATATATAAGGCAATTGTTTATTTTACAAGGAGATTCTGCACATTGGGGCAGCATATTGAAGTCCAACACACAGCATTCATTTCTTCTTTTACATTATGATTGTGAACTTCCAATTTATGCAGAAGGGAACACAAATCCATTTTTATATACATAAAAGCTGAATAAACATCAAACAGATTTTATTCCCCAAAGTACCTTGTTTATAAAGAACACAAATGAGATGAAAGATGAACCAGAATCCCTGGATGGTACATAGAAGGCAGACAAGTAGCTCTGGAAATCAAATCTGTCTTAAGGTTGGTGCATTAAGGGAAAGAAAGGCAGTGAAAAAAGGGTTTGAAAATGTCATTTCAAGTCAGAGAGTGCGGGCATGTGCCAAGCAGTTTCCACACCAACAAGATAGGATGGTTAAGAGGCAAGTTAGCAGTTTAACGTGCCCACCATACACCCAGACCTCTATAGACTTAGTAGAAGTCTCATGATTTTACCTCAGTTACTCCAAATGTTAATGGGCTTCAAAGAGATGTGGATCCAGTATTGTCTCCATAGCCTTTATAAAACCATCAGTGCAACTGATACTAATGACTGACATTCTACTAAAGCCCTTAAGAAGTTATTTGTAGGTGTCAAAGGTTTTATAAAGCCTACAAATAACTTCTTAAGGACTTTAGTGGGATGTTAGTCATCAGCATCAATTGCATTGATGTTTTAACTTAAAATTTGTTTCCCACAAATTTCTCAAAATGTTAACATGTCAAAACCCTGGGAGTAATGTTGAAATAATTTAATTAAAAAATAGGCTATAGTAACTTTTTGCTAAATTTTTAATATTTTTGCTTATATATGCTTTATACTCTCTATATTATACATTATTATATATAGGTATATATGTATATTCAATAAAAAGTATATTATCCCAAGTCCATTTTTTATTTTGAAACAGGTTCTAAGTTGCCTAGACTGGCCTTGAATTTGTGATCAAGGCCTCAGCCTCCCAAGTAACTGGGATTACACGTGTTGTTTTCTTGATTTCACTCCTTTTGCAAAAGAGACTACATCAGGGTGCACCCAGAGTGCAAGGAGGGCTAGAGTGATCCTCCTCCCTCATCTGTCACTAGGAGACTTCCTGGAAAGCCCTGGGCGATCCCTTGACATCCTACTGCCCCATGAAGCTGGGCCTGCTGAGCCTTTTGTTTGAATTGTGGATTTGATAATGTGACTCCGAAATGACACATTCCATTAAACCAAACAGACATTCCCTATGAACCAGGATAGAACTTCAGATGATTCAAGAACATGAGGTTACGTTCAAAGTTAGTCTTATAGACTCACACACTTTGAGAAGTAAAATAACTTTAGATATATTTAGACTGAAAGGCACTCTGACCCCTCCTGCTGGGCCAGGAGTTCTGAGTCTTTCTTTCACCTTCCTTTTTTTTGGGGGGGGGGGGGGGGTGCTGGGGATTGAACCCAGGGCCTTGTGCTTGCAAGGCAAGCACTCTACCAACTGAGCTATATCCCCAGCCCCTCTTTCACCTTCCTTTTCAATGAAATTCCTGTTTGCTTGGAGAAAGAGAGAGAGAGAGGACAAAAGAAAGAAGAAAGAAAGATGAAGGAAAGAAAGAAAGAAGAAAGAAGAAAAAGAAAGAAAGAAAGAAAGAAAGAAAGAAAGAAAGAAAGAAAGAAAGAAAGAAGAAAGAAAGAGAAAGAAAAAGGAAGGGAAATATTTAGACTCAGAATTGATAAACTGAGGTTTATAGAAAATGCCAGAGGACATGTATAGACTTGAGGAGTATATCAATGTGGATGAGTGAGGTTATGCTGTGATAAGAAACAGCCCCCAAACCTCACTGGCTTCACACAGCAGACTCGTGCCATGTGATAACCCCAGGCTGGCTGAGGACATTGGTCCTGTGTTGTTGACATCCTCACTCATGAGCTTGATAGAAAAGCCACTGTCTGGAGCATTGCAGGCCCCAGCTTAGAAGAAAGAGAGCAGTGACACTTTTGCTCAATTTCCACTGGTCAATGCCTGAGTTCAAAGAGGTGGAGAAGTATAGTCCTTCTTTAAGGAGCCGAGGAGGAAAACGGCATTGGAGAACTGTGTGCAGCAGGATCTTGAACCTTAACATTGTATACAAAATTCTCTATCAGCAGGCTCATGTGCATGTTTCTGGGAAGTAGTTCTGTAGCTTTTGGTCTATTCTAAAAAGGGTCTTTGACCACCTTCCCACTCCCTCTCAAAGCTAAGAACCAACGACTTCAGTCCAAACTCCTCATTTTACAGATGAAAGAATTTGAAAGCCAGATCTTCAAGCGACTTGCCAAAAACCAAAACAACATCCCCAACTTGCCAAAACAAGAGTTAATTGGGAGCAGAAGCAGCCCCCAAGCCTGCACGAGGGAGAGGCCACACTTCCAGGCACAGCAGAAGGCTCCAGCCTCTGCTTAACCAGCTCCCAGCATCCAAATTTAATTTAGAGAGGAAGAAAAGAGGTCATGGGAAGGGTCTTTGTTTCCTGTAGGTTTCAAATCCCAAATGGAGGTTGGAAACTGGTAAAGGATCCTCCTTGGAAACTTTTGAAAAATAACTCTTTTGAAAATATTTCCATGCCAAGAAAAACGTGACCCCTCGTCCCTGTCCCCTCCTGTCGCCCTGTTCCTCCAGTTCTCTTTCCTCTGGTCAGGTAACCTGGGCTTCCATCGTATTCTTCCAGCTTCCTCGTGTCTCAACCAAGCTTCCCGTTGGGGCCCCACGAAAAGCATCAGCCCGGAGGAACTGGTTTTCCCATCTCTTTTCATAACCCATTTCCTTTTCGGAAGACCATGTGCTTTCCTTAATTCATTTGAGCTCTCCATCCTGTCACCTCCCTTTTCTTTACCCCCACCTCCATCTCATACTGGAATATCACTTAGCTTCTCGGCCAGCCTAGCCTGTTTTGTTCCAGCCTTTAAAACAAACAAAAGTTCACGAATCCCCTCCTCTGGCCCTGGAGCACCAGGACCCTCTCCTCCGACTCTCCTCCACCAATGCTGGGGCACTAGCTAGAACGAGGAGAGGAACTGTCACTTTATTTACATTCTCAACCCCTTTTCCTCTTCCTCCTCACTGGAGTCACTGTTTTCTCAGAATCCTCTGCAATTGCTGTCCCTTTTTTAGGTTGGATTTTTGCCATGATAGGAAACCAGGAAAACAGAATTATATATTAAAAAAAAAAATAGGGAGAAGTTACAGAAAAGGATAGAAGAGAAAGAAGAAATGAGGTAAAAAATTATATGACTGTATAAAATCTTAAATCTGCTGGGTGAAGTGGCGCACACCTGTAATCCCAGCGGCTCAGGAGGCTGCAGCCAGAGGATCATGAGTTCAAAGCCAGCCTCAGCAACTTAGCAAGGCCCTAAGCAACACAGTGAAACCCTGTCTCTAAATAAAATACAAAAAGGGCTGGGAATATTGCAATATTGCTAAGTGGTTAAGTGCCCCTGGGCTCAATTCTTAGTACCAAAACAACAACAACAACAACAAAACAACTCTTAAATCCAAGGACACCTGCCTGCAGGTTGTGTGAAGTCTGGAGAATTTGGGGCTCTCAAAAAGAATTTGGACAAGAATGGAGGAAGAATGGATTGCACAGAGGGAAAAGAGGGGTATGATTGGGTTGGGGTGGGTAAGAATAATAACAGAATGAGACAAAAATCATTACCTATGTACAGGTATGATTACACAAATGGTGTGACTCTACTTTGTGTACAACCAGAGAAACAACAGCTGTACTCCATTTGTGTACAATGAATCAAAATAAATTAATTTAAAAAATAAAAAAAGAGAAAATTGTTATGATTAAAAAAAAAAAAGTGACCACGAACACCAATAACCCAATCAATAAATGGGCCAAGGAAATGAACAGACACTTTACAGAGGAAGATCTACAAGCAATCAACAGATTTATGAAAAAATGTTCAACATCACTCGTTATAAGAGAAATGCAAATCAAAACCACCTTAAGATTTCATCTTACCCCAATTAGAATGTCTTTTATCAAGAACACAGGCAACAACAGGTGTTGGCGAGGATGTGGGGAAAAGGGTACACTCTTACATTGCTGGTGGGAGTGCAAGTTGGTACAGCCACTCTGGAAAGCAGTGTAGAGATTCCTTAGAAAACTTGGAATGGATCCACCATTTGACCCTGCTATCCCACTCATTAGCTTATACCCAAAGGACTTAAAATCAGATTGCTTCAGTGATACAGCCACATCAATGTTCATAGCTGCTCAATTCACAATAGCTAGATTATGGAATCAACCTAGATGCCCTTCAGTAGATGAATGGATAAAGAAACTGTGGTATATATACACAATGGAATATTACTCAGCCATAAAGAAGAATAAAATTATGGTATTTGTAGGTAAATGGATGATGTTGGAAACTGTTACGCTAAGTGAGATCAGCCAATCCCAAAAATCCAAAAGCCAAATGGTCTCTCTGATAAATGAATGATGATGCATAATATGGGGGGGAAAGATGGCAAGAATGGAGGAAAGATAGCTAGCATAGAG